>JBBPLR010000127.1:0-44808 GCA_038089915.1 Sutorius australiensis | reverse complement strand
CGAGCGTGCCTTGGACAGGGAGAGCATCCCATTTGGCGACGTGAGCAGCGGAAAAGATGGGTGCAAACGGGAGCTTGGACATGAAGAAAGATGAGTCTTGGTTGTCCTCGCCACTCGCCTAGAGCGACATTGGCTTTGTGGACAATAGACATGCCGCTGCAGCATGGCTTCGCCCCCGCCCGAGGCATGCTTACCAACGTCCAGGAACTCGAAGCTAGCCGAAGGTTGCGCGAACAACTTTGGCAACTCGAAGACTTGTATGGGGGCCCAGGTGAGGCACCATCTACCTGTTTGGTTGATCTGAGCCTAACGGGAGCGAAGCAGTTGCTAACCAGAATGAAGTTGGTTTCTGCCAATCAACACCACGGAAAAGCAAGAAAGAACGCTTCCTCGCTCTCGGGTGCTCGCAACTCGCCCTTTTTTGCAGACACCAATCTCTGGAGTCCAGTGGTATTGCGCCTCTTCTGCGTCCCTTCCCGAGTTTTTGAAAGCTGGCCGTACGAGACCATGTCATGGTCAGTTTGAAGTTTCCTGTGCAGTTCCCAAAACGACACAAGCACACGACCCAGACTCTGCATATTTCTCGGTTTTCGATCTCTGGACGACCATAAAATTGTCTCGATGCAAAGGTTAGAACAAAGTACAGTCTACTGTTTTTGCAGGTCGATAACGCTCCTTCATAAATAGCATATACGACGAAGAATAGAAAAAAGCGACAAGCATTCAGTGTGCACGCAAACTAGCCAATCTTATCACTCCTAGCGTGGCCACGACACCCAACGAGAAAGCTACGAGGTTGCTTTCGAAATTCTTCAAGCTGACCGATGACGGTGCAGTGGGTGCAACCAGTTCATTCTCGACCTTTGGACGCGATGCGTTCCGATCATAGGAATTCTTGATAAGGAACGTTGTGTCGTGCGCTTGCCTCAAAGCAGGCAGACCGTCCAGGCTATGTGTGTTTTCAGCGGTCCACCACGCCTTGATCCCGTTCGGTGGCTTTTCTGAGGGAGAAACCTCTGCCTGCACTCGCTCGAGGCTATCACAGAACCGCTCGAGTTGCGAGCGCTGTCCCATGAACTTGTATTGGGGGATACCGAAGCCACAGGACTAGGCAGGTTCAGAGTAAGGGTTAACAACGCGTGCGCAGGAACGAAAGCAGGTGCTCACCGTAGCAACCTTGTGCACATCGATGACGATCGCTGCGCGCGAGCCTGCCTTGCGTGTCTCTGGAGGGATGAGAGCATCATATT
This sequence comes from Sutorius australiensis, assembly GCA_038089915.1. NCBI lineage: Eukaryota > Fungi > Basidiomycota > Agaricomycetes > Boletales > Boletaceae > Sutorius > Sutorius australiensis. Next base: position 43,558 of record JBBPLR010000127.1, on the reverse strand, counting down.
CTGGCGTGCCAAATTCGTGCACGGTGCCTGGATCGTGTCGTTCGAGGTGGTCCGACACTAGTACATGTTAGGTGTGAACGTACCCGTTCCCCACATTCTCAGGATTCGCGGTGCACCCTCAAAGGCATGAAACATGATCGTGATCCTAGCATTTCCAGGCTCACGCATGTGCGCGATGGTCTCGACACCTAGTGCGCAAGGTTGTATCGATCACAAGTGGCAGGAAGGGATGAGAAGACTCACCGCTGCCAGTCATGTCCTCATACCAGACGCGATTGTTGTTCACGATGTGAAAGCACTCGATGCATCCTTTGGGTGAGAGGTTCACATGGCCGTTGAGCGCAGCGGTCGCGACCCAGAACATCTTCTGCCTCGCGATCCATTCGAGGTGTTTGTCGGGGATCTCGTCGTAGAAGATGGCCATTGAGCGGGAAGAGCGCGAAAGAGTAAGGAGAACGGCTGTATCTGTAACGTGGGATTTAATTCGCGGGCGATGTATGGTCTTGTATGTCGGATACAAATTGGTGGCCGATATCAGTCACATGCACACTTGTGGGTTTCACCAGGTTCGATTCACGGTCCGTCGCCAACAGTTCCAGACACCGAATGTCCATAATCTTGCAACGATGACTTTCTGACCTGTTGATCGTTGGTCTCCACAAGCGAGGGTGAGAGAAGGGAAGTGATTGAACCTCAGAGCTCCGGAAAGATGCGTGAAGGATTTTCGCTGTCAGGTGTCAGGCCCTGGCGTCGAGGAACTTGAGGTGCAACTGTACTGTAATAAGAGCAGCACGACAGACCGATAGGATTGACGAGCGGTCTACAATAAACCTGAAATATCAGTGAAATGTGATCAATATGCACCTCCTTCCCTACATCGATCATTGTCAAGTTTCAGCAGGTTCCGCGAGAGTAAAAGTGTAAAGGGTTGCGCTATCTGTGCTCCTTTGAGGGAGCGTTGTGTACCTGCGAATCGGCTCGTGATCAATGGTTTCTGGCCCGCAAAGTGACTCTAAATGATTCAGAACGACAGGTCAGGCCTTGAATCAGGTATCGTACTCGTTAACACGATAGGTGAGACCGTATCTTCCGATCGTAAACCAGTGGCAAGACACTCTGTTGAAACCGAGCGTCTTCTGTTGGGCCACCTGGCCAAGACGAGGGCCTTGAACAAAGTGTTTCAGAGATAGGCACCACCGCCCGCAGACCGGATAAAAATAGAAGGTACACCCATCGATGGGGAATAACTGTTGACTTGTTCGGGGATGGGATAATGAAGGACGGAGTAAACTTGAAGTCCCGTCTCATGCAAGAATATATCCCGTGACGCTCATTTTGGACCGGCCCGGCCGCTAAGATCAATGGGTGACTTAGACATCTTCTCGCTGTCTGGGGAGTCGAGTTTTCACCAGAGCAAGAATAGGATCAGCATTGAATGTGATGGATCATGCCAACCCTGCCGCAGTACTACACCTGGGCGAGTGATGATCATGCCACCCCTGGGAGTGATGGAAACTCCCACCGAGAGTCATGACACGGCAGACAGAACTCATTTCAAGTTGCACAACACAGTCGGCGTAACATTCGATCACTACACCCGCATCATCGTGCTTTTGGCCGAATATCGCCGACCGGGGTCTAATGTTCAACAAACTTGGCTACACTTCAACTTGTGATTCCATTTGATATCTACTTATCCCACCCCAACGAGACGGGAACGCCCCTGGGCCCATACTATCTGACTTGATGGTAGTCGCTTCAACACTTGCAACCTCGGAATCATCGTGTTCCGCCCCTCCGTTCACTTGTTCGCTTCCGCCGGGCACGAGTTTCCCGCATTTTTTGATCACATTGGTCGCTTATTGAAACGTTGACTCACGACCCGCCCTTCTCCCTATAAATATTCGTGGTCGTCGATTCATCCGGTCGAGCGAACCCCCGTCATGATGCTCTCTACCTTGTTGGGTGGCGTTTCATTCGTCGCGACATTGGGGTTAGCGTGGGGTCGCCCTTCCTCTCTGTTACAACGTCAGTCCACAAGCAATGCCACGTACTCGATGAATGTCACCGATTGCCCAGGTATGTCCTCGTGCCGGTTTCTGAAACCCATATCATTATATCACAGGCTACACTCTGGGATCCCTGACCGAATCTCAGTATGGTCTGGTCGCTCAGCTCTCACTAGCCGGCGCGCCTTGTGACGCGTTCGGCACTGACATAGTGAATCTCACCATCGAAGTCACCTACCAATCTCAGACGACGTGAGCATCTCGATTATCACAAGTCATTGCGTTTGTGCTAACTCCTCTGGGTTAGCCTGCATGCAAAAATTTACGATAGCGCAAACCAGCAATTTACCATCCCAGAGTCTGTCATCGAGCGTCCATCTGTTCCGACGGAATCTTTCACAGGGTCATCAGACCTCGTGTTCAACTATGACGCATCTCCATTCGCTTTCTGGATCACGCGTCGCTCTGACCCAAATGCAATGCCTATATTTGACACCAGAATTGCCTCGCTCCCTCCAACACCCATCCCACCCTTCAACTCCTCGGATTCCAGCACGGCATTCGATGGGTTTCCCCTCGTGTTCGAAGATCAGTACCTTCAGGTAAATGGGTTTCATTCTCAGAATATCCAATCAATTTACGAGCCATGGATAGATTGCCTCGGCGCTGCCCTATGGTACAAATATTTATGGTTTGGGTGAAGTGATAGCTAGCAGTGGCTTCCGACGCGATATAGGCACGGATGGCGGTGTCGGCACTATCCAAACCCTCTGGTCCCGGGATGTCGGGGATCCTATTGACGAGAACATGTAAGATGCTCGGCACAGAGGCTACGTGTGATTAACGCGTTCAAGGTATGGCTCACATCCCATCTACCTGGAGCATCGCTTCAATGAGACCACCAACTTGTCGTCGTCGTCTGGAGTTTTGCTACTCAGGTAACATATTCACGCGTTCACGTGTACCTATTCTGACGATTTGACAGTTCGGCAGGGTCCGATATCTTCTTGCAGACTCCACCCGAGTCAAAGGTGTCCCTTATCGAATACCGAATGGTTGGAGGAATTCTTGATTTCTACTTCTTCTCGGGCCCCACGGATGCCGAGGTCATTGCTCAATACGGGGCGACTATTGGCTATCCAATGTGGCAACCAGCTTGGGGCTTCGGGTTCCACTTGTGCAGGTAGGGGGCTGATTGTACAGCTTACTTGGTAGACGGACTGGAGATTAACGGACTATCATTCAAGGTGGGGATACGTCAACATTAGTGAAGACATTGCAAATGTTGCTGCTATGCGTGCCGCTAATATCCCTCTCGAAGGTCTGTCTTACTATGTGCTCAGCATCTTCAGCTAAAAAGGATATCAGTTCAATGGAATGATATCGATTTGTATCATGCATACCGTGATTTCACGACTGATCCCGTGAGATTCCCGGCTGACGAACTCCAGAAATTCATCGAGCAGTTGGTTAGTGGTGCAGTTTGGTGACCAACAAAGTATTTAACTCGCTTTGCTAGACTGCCAACCATCAACATTGTACGGACTCTATTTGACTCCCGTAACGTGCGATGTGTGTTGACCTGACCCATTCCCATAGATATTCCCATCGTAGATGCAGGCATCGGGGTCACTGTCAATGCATCCGACGTGGTGAGTCAAGGCTCCAGGTGGAACACAGTCATGTCCTGATCACTTTTTAAGTATGACCCGTTCTCTGATGGAGTCATGCGGTACGTTGGTTCAAAATGCCTGGCAGTATGACCCACCTCACCCTCCATAGCGACGCTTTTATCAAAAATCCAGATGGATCCCTCTACATGGGTCAGGTTTGGCCTGGTTACTCTGTATGTCTCCTGCACTGCAAAATCTTCCTGTATTCACGTTTTACGATATTAGGCATTCCCAGACTGGTTTGCAGAGAACACCCAAACGTGGTGGACAGAGGCACTGTTGAACTGGACTGGGCTCGGAGTCAACTTCTCCGGTATCTGGCTCGACATGAACGAGGCGAGCTCATTCTGCAGTTATTCCTGGTAAGCACGTGCGAGATGGACCAAAATCTGTGTTTAATTTAAAGTCAGCGGTACTGGAGCGAACTTGTCGGCGTTGCAGCCGTTCAGCGTGATCGGTACTGTGGTGACCGGGTACCCTGAATGGTGAGCACTGGTTGACGCTATAACATTCTAACTGATATTTTCCAACAGTTATAATGAGACTCTCTGGGGACCTAGCGGGAATATGACAATTAACGGAATGTCGACGGACTCGTGCGCAACTGGGGCAGTGGAGACGCTCTCGAGACGAGGCGTTGGCGCCGGAGGCGGGCCGAACGTGAACCTTAATAGCCCGCCGTACGCCATTCACAACGGTCAAATCTCCTACCATCCTGTTCGACTCGGAACTGATTCGTGCTTTCATCCCTAGGGTATGGAGAGCTCTCCTCGCATACACTGGCTACGAATGCAACCCATTATCGTGGCTATGTCGAGCTTGACGTTCATAATATGTTTGGGATGATGGAGGAAAAGACAACATATCTCGCCTTACAGACTATCTTCGGTGGAAAGAGACCATTCCTGATCAGCCGCTCGACTTTCCCATCCGCCGGAAAGTGGACTGGCCATTGGGTATGCCCATCTCTTCGGAACGGTTTGACGCAGGTTCTTATTCTCATTCTAGCTCGGCGACAACTACAGCAAATGGCAGTATATGTACCTGAGCATCCAAGGCATTCTACAGTTCCAGATTTACCAAATTCCGATGGTCGGTGCCGACACATGCGGCTTCAGTAAGCTCTACTCCGTGAAATTAAAACGGACACATTGCAACCCTTCTTAGATGAGAATACCGACGAAGAACTTTGCAATCGGTGGATGCAGCTCGCCGCTTTTACTCCATTCTACAGGAACCACAACACCTACGGGGCTCTCCCCCAGGAACCCTACCGATGGGACAGTGTCGCCAATGCATCGCGGATTGCCATCGCTGCTAGGTATTCGATGTTGCCGTACTGGGTGCGTGTCATGGGAAGACGTTATGGAACTATGCTGAAGCGCTCGGATGACAGTATACCCTCTTTGCCAATGCTTCTACTAATGGTCTCCCGCCTGTCCGGGCCTTGTTTTACGAGTTCCCCGACGAACCTGAATTATTCAACGTCGACAGACAGTGGTTGATCGGAAGTGACATCCTTGTCACCCCTGTGTTGACCCCTGGAGCAATTACAGTTGACGGTGCGTCTTTTCTTGGCCTTGTCCACAGCTAGAGCTCATTGGACCGTAAGGTATCTTCCCCGGCAGAGGCACTGTCGTCTGGCGCGACTGGTGGACCCATGCAGCCGTCGACGCCACTCCCGGTGCGAATACGACATTAAGCGCTCCCATCAGCCACATCAATGTCCACATTCGAGACAGCTCCATCTTACTCTTGCACCAGGAGCCTGCGTACACGATCTACGAGACGCGTCAGGGTCCGTACTCGCTCCTCGTGTCTTTGAATACGGCAGGGACCGCGTGCGGCGATGCCTTTGTAGACGATGGGGAGAGCTACCCACCGGGCCCAAACCGTACTTTGAACTTCTTCGCGTGCGATGGCGAATTGGACATTGAGAGCACAGGAGGATACTTTATTGGACAGGGACTCGAGACGGTTACTGTTCTTGGGGTCCAGGAGCCTACGATGGTGACGCTGGATTACGAAGAGATCCAGGAATGGACGTACAATGCCGTGAACGAAGAGTTGGTCGTATCGAACTTATCGATTGACCTCAATGCTGCATGGACGACGTTGACCTGGGAATAGAGAGCGGATAGCGACTATCTGGACATCGTGTAGCACAAGTCCGAAATGTACCTGGTTCGATGGGCATATGCGGTCACACTGCTTTGCGTGTCGAACGACGAGTGTTTGTCTTGGACCTGAACGTCGAACGTTGAACCTTGTCTACCAGGTAAAAACCGTCCAAACGCTCTTGATTTCTTGGCAATTACTAGTAGGTCGACGTCGAGCTAGTAGCATGATCGCATCTATACTTGGGTAGCCTCAGCGATTCGGCTGAGTGGACGTAAGGACGCGCGTAACTCTCAACCTCCAACACAAAGACTAACTCGAGCGCTTCGCAGCCCCAGTTACGCCGACAACGCGTTGTACAAGGGACCACGACCCGTACCTCGTTTTGTTTGTCTTTTCTAGTTACATCACACCTCTGAAACCGCGTAGCCGAATGCCCAGAAAATCCCCGGACACGATCAACAAGGAGATTGAGTTGCTCATCGCGCAGCTCAGTGTTCTGCAGCGCCGAGAGGATGGCTTTTCCCGCATACTGGAGGACATGCTTAGGCTCCAAAGTTCCATTAGAGCGGAAAGAGAGGCGTTGTGTTCAAAGATCATAGAGCTTGAAAGCCAGAAGCAGCCCATCAACTGGCTCCCAACGGAACTCCTCATCGAGATCTTCCTCATTCGCGCCGAGGACGAGAGCACCGATCTGACGACCGGACTTTCCTTCAATCCCGCTCCAGTCGTCATCTCACACGTATGCCACAAGTGGCGTGAACTCGCCCTCTCGACGTCGGGTCTCTGGTCGTTTATTTCCTACAGAACACCCTGGTGGAAGCCTCGACCGTTGCTTTTGTTCTTGGAACGCGTGGGGAGCACACCCATCTCCTTCAATTTCATTTCCGCTCCTGGTACTAGCACTTCCAACGACCCGGACATACAAGGAACTGAAGAGGGAACCGCGATGAGCATTATGGAAACTCTGTGCCAGCGATGTCGACGCTTCCGTTCACTTACCTTCGAGTGCGGCTCCGCGAAAAGCATGGAACAAATCCTGACAGGCATCGCTCGTAGTTACGACCACCTTCACGAGCTGGAGTCGTTGGACCTCGCCCTTAGCATACCAGATCCCTCATTTGAAGGCACTCAGCTCCTTACCTCTGATTTCCTATCGACGAATCAAAGTTCCCCGGGTAATCCAATGGTCCTTGGACATCTCCGTCTACAACAGATGCCTCTTTCAATCCTCCCTGCTTTCTTGGTTCGATCGATACGCACGCTTGAACTGTCCTACTCGCCTAAGAAATCACACCCGACACGACTACACCATTTCACATTCAAGATGTCTCATCTCATCAACCTTTTGAAACATACTCCTCACCTTCACGACCTTTTCTTGATTGGAGTGACTCCTGTATGGGATGTGGTCGCGAAACGCTCGACAAACGGGCAGTTATTCCATGGTGCCACTGAACTGCGCAGCCTGGCTGTTGTCTCTTCCTTCGAGTTGCCAGAATTGAAGCATCTCGAATGGAAATATGCATACCATAGGGACATCTTTCAGTTTATGTCACTCATAATTCTCCCCAAACTCGAACGTTGGGATCTTTTCATTGCCCAATCCCCTATTAAACGACTTGATGTTGCGCAATTTCGCGGTAACCACATCCATGACCAGGACTCGTTCACCCAGGCTGAACCACTTTCGAATGTTCTCGTGCTTAATGCTCTCAAAGAGCTTAATGTGAACTGCCAGAACGAAGACGCTCTGGGTTCTTCGCTACGTCAATTCCTTCTCCCCTCCCTCATTAAACTTGATATCACCTTCGTCGGTCACCGTAACCGCAAAGATTTAGGTCTCCCTTCCCTCCCTAGGCCAGAGTCCATCTTCAGAGACCCGCGCCTCCCACACCTGACCCACCTTTCGATATCCAATTTTGACATCTCCCCTGTTCATAGCAGGTCGATGCTCGGGTACACACCCAACCTTATCTCGCTGACACTGGGAGCATGCACAGGCGTCAACGTGGTGTTGGACGCACTAGCAGAGCCATACGGATGTGTTCCGGTGGTAGGAAGCGGTCGCGGCCGATTGTGTGGCGTGCGGATATGCCCGCGGTTGGAAGACCTTATCTTGTGGAGTTGTTCCGACGTTGACTTCAAAGTGTTGTGGTCAACCATGCACATGAGGTCACTGGCTCCAGATGCCGAGGGAGACGAACAGCAGAAAGAAGCGCTTCAAGCCGAGGCGTTCGCTTCGGCGGTGCTAGGCCGCAAAATACGCCCACTGAAGAAGACGCGTCGTGCTGGCACCAGGCTGTCACAACAGCGTGCTGATGGTCCCAGTGGACTTTCTGCGAGCGGATTATCAAGATCTACTCTCATCCCCATGCAGGAAGCATTGCGTCCTAGCCGTCTCGCTTGTCTTCATCTGGAAGATTGTCCGCAAATTAGCCCTCACGAAGCCTTGTCGCTGGGGAGATGGGGAGCGATCGTCATCTACAGATAACCCGCGCCGCAATCACAATATCTGCGTATTCGGTAACCAATGTGGATCTCATGTGAGTGGCTTCGTCGCTGGATGAAGACACACTTCACTGAAACTACGTCACATTCCAGCCCGTTTGCCATGGCGTACTGTAATGTCCGTTGATCCACAAACCCTGATATGTTGCGTAATGCTGTGATGTTTTCACGCCGTTTGTTCAGAAGTCTGGTTGGTTGCCAACTTGTGCCTCTTCACTTTTTTGAGATCCAAGCTTCAAGATCAAACTTCGTCGCCAATCTGATAAGAATCACCGATTGGTGGAGTAACTAAAAAATCTTTTTGAGTAACAACGTTGGTCGGCGGTCGTCCATAAAGTTACACATGCTTATAGTTATAGTTCAATTTGGCCAATTTGGCTTTGAGAGGGGTGTGGCGTTAAATTGCTTATCGCGGCGAAGAATGGTTGACACATCTCTGCATTACATATCCATTTCAACCCCAACCCATTGGAGGTCTGTTGATTTTCGTTTTTTGTTTGGGGGGTTGAAAGAGCCTTATGGTAGCCAGGTTGGTTGGGTATACACAGGTGAAGCGCCGATACCACGGAAGCCAAGTAATCGCAGTCTACCTAAAAATAGCGGGAATTGTGCGTCTGCAGAAAGTATATAATATTATTCTACTATCGCACACATGGACTTGATAAACGCAAGAATGGTGAATTTGAAATCTTATCGGTACCCTCTGGGGTACCCCAGATAAGGTGAAGAGTGCTTCAGAGCGCCGCCTTCAGAGGAGCCTCCATGTCCCAGACACTCCCTTCCTGAGGGTGCAACCGCTAAGCCAGTCAAACACATCAGTTGCGGGTGTCATCAATTCGAGGTTATGGGCACATACGTCCTGCGGGATATCCATGACACGAAGTGCTTCCAATGTGGCTCGACCACACCATGCCTCGAGTTTGGAGACGTGCTCGGGGCTTATAAACTCTCTAGAAGATCTAGCCGCGAAGACCATCTGAACCGCGGCCGCTCTAATTGACGGTCGTTGTATGATATGCCTTACGTGCTGAGACTCGTGCGGGGCAGTGCTGTCGATTTCTAGAAGGGGAGAAACGGCAACCGGACGCACGGGGTCCGCGGCCAACGGCGGGTCCAGTGCGCGTGTGGGGCTTGCGAGACCCCGCCAACTTGTCGCGAGATGAAACACCCAGTAAGTCTCCATCTACACATTGAAGCAACACAATAGTGAGGTTCCCAAAAAAAAACATGAAAAAATCCACCGAGATTCACCTCAAACGTGGTAATGTCTTGTACCGTCGCTTTCAAGTGGTCAATTAATCCGGAGTTGTAATCTTGAAACGAGGTCTGTCTCCCTTGAGAAGAGTAGAAGCTATCGAGTTCATCTTAGTTCCAGACATCAAAATGCGGGAATGGTTTGTGTACCTGTCCGTACTCGCATTCACGACGGTGGAGAGAACGGCCTCGGAAGCACCCGCCGGCCTTGTGGATTCCAAAAAGCGGTGAAGCTATTATAAAAGTGTTATCACTCTCGAGCGATCATAAATACATGAAACGTACGGTCGTGAGGAGATCCGAGTCCGCGGATACCTTGCAGCGAATTTCATCGTCAGAAGAATGACGCTTATCCCGACACCTATTCGCCTCACCGGTTTACTCAATCTATAAGGGACTTGCCAGTGATCCCCGTTTGCAAAATCAAAGTCTAGGTTTCTGGTAACTGCAACGCTGGCTTTAGGTAAAACCAGAGTCCCAACTGGCAAGTCTGTCAAACAGCCACATGATCCAAACCTTGCAGAAGGTGAACAAAAATAGAATTAAAACAGACCGAGATGCCTACCTGATGACCAACATATCACCATAAAGGCACTCCCTCGCTTCACGGATAAAAAAGTCTACATTGGGTCCGCCCATACCGATGCACACGACAGACATAGGGGTACCTCGATATCGTCCTGTAGTCGTCAGAAATCCGCGTTCAGAGTGTAATGAAAACGGCTTGGGAGAGGCATCAAAGTACGCCGCAATACGTTTTGCACGTGAAAGCGAGCCAACGACGACCTGTTCCAAGAATAAAACATGATCATGATCCGTTGAGGACACTTTGTCTGCAAATGACGTCGAATATGAAATCTCACGATCCTATTCGCCACATCACCAATTTTTAGCCCAAGGTGGTACACACGTCCATCGGCAGACTTTGGAAAGTCTGGTTGCAGTCAGCGGACGTTGGGATAGTGTCGTGAAGTCGGAACTCACTGGCGTCTGTGAAGGTATTCTTCATCGATCAGTCAGATTGGTAAGAAGGAAGAGTTAACCTGTGTGTTTCAAAGGGAACCCTTGCCTTTTGACTCAGCGTGTATGTGTCATATAGCATTTCTTCGTAGTTTGACCATTTTCCTGGCTAGTCTGCACACGATGCTTGATTACCTGTCAATACCACATATTTTCTTTCAGATACGAGATATACAGAATACAAAACGGAGTACCTGTTGACACCTCTCTACGGAAGCGGACTGTGAATTCTCGCGCTCCGCACACTTTCTCCAACATGCATGTTGGTGATCGTGATCAGGAATTGTGTAATCGATCACCTGCTCCAAACGCCTCAACGTAGCCCGTTCATGTATCGTGCGACGTATGCCTGCTGTTGCGCAGTCACGCCGTCAGCATCACTTGACCTACTCCCTTGTTCATTGAACTATAACACCGGATGCTAGATCGTTCTTCCCAACGTTTCCAGATGTGGAGTGCGTATTTTATGTTTCGTACGTAGCATTTCACCATACGACACTGGGCACCGATGATCCCTGCATGCCTCAGTCATGGCCAAGGTGCCTGCTACCTTGTGGCGTAGTGACATTGTATCTCACCCTATCAAGTGTGACTTCTGTTTCATCGTTTTCCCCCCTTGTTCCGCACTCCAGACCGCCATCGTGTGGTCACCCGTTCTGAAGCCTTTCACGTCGTGGGCTGGGGTTTGAAACACCCGCGTCCGGAGAGCCTAGGCCTCAGTTGACGTCCGAATTGTTCTCGATCTCCGAAATGAGTTTACAACTCAGACAGTGTATGTAGATGAGATCTTCTTCTTGCTTGACAATAGTAATTACATGTATCCCTCATTTTTGGTCCCTCGTCCTCTCACTCTAACCCACGATTAACCAGCCGCATTCGGGATGGAACGGAGCTGTGGTGATTTCACCCCGATCGGTGACTACCATCCAAAAACATTGAGACTCTTCCATGCAAAAACAGCGCTCATTTTATGGTTCTTCCGCGCAGAGATCGATAACGCGTTGATTGTGGTCTCCGAAATCCCTAGGGTTCATGATCACAGGGACCTGTCGTATTTCCATCTCGTACCTATCGGAGTTTCCCGACATGATCCTTTTAGCTTTAGTTCACTCACCGACGCCGCAGGCGGTTGACAACGGGCTAATCGATCCACAAATCCTGTGGACGTTGCCGCATATAGAGAGCGCTCTGAGGCCGTAATAGGTCCAGCGCATCCATTCATATCCCATAGGGATTCAGTGATCTCCACTAATCGGGAAGGGTTGCATCGTGGGATGAACATTTTTTTACGTCAGCGAGAACCAAACACGCTGTACGACAAGTCCTCATGATGTACCATCTTCTCGGACAGATAGCTCAAGTTCTTGTTCCTCAAGAGAAGGTTCCCAGTCGCCGCGGACTCAAGCTTTTCACACTAGCACCCGGTTCACGGACATTGTATTCCTTAAAATACGTTGCGCTGTGCGCTTTCCACGTTTTCGCGTTCTTGTTGACCTCGCACGCGTTTTTTCGCCGCCACGAAAATGAAAGCCGTTTGGCACTTTCCCGAGGCCGAGGGCAGGTTTTCATTGTTTTAATGAGACAATGGAAGACATTCCTGATGCGAGGCACAGAATCAGTTATCCATTCCTGGCTGCACCTACGTCTTATATGGATTGATGTGTGCTAGGAGTCGCAGCAGCAAGTCTGGCTTCCTCTCCTTGATTTATCGCAATATGGACATCCGGGACCCGTTCTTCGTCATCAGCGAATTTTGGTGCCTATCCTTGTCGCTCAAATGAAGTTCTCGCACTGCGCGCAAATATTAATGATTAGAACAGGATTCTAAAACGGAGATCACCTGGTCCTCGTGGATTAAGGTGGGTCGTCACCGGCTGCACACATACATAATACAATCAGATCATTGTCCAGAACTATGGGCAAGACTACGTCAACCAATGTCGTACGATATTTAACGCGAGTCAATCGAATCCAACACCACACACGATTGGGACAAGCTACGACGCTTGGAACGAACAGTGCGATATTCCCAAAGTTGAGAGTTAAAGTATTTCAAATTCCCGTCGCTGCCCGTATCCTGAAGATCTGCTGGTTCGCGCATGCGGGGAGGTCGACTCACTAACGTCCAAGGGCGATCTACTGTGATATTACGGAACGAGAGGGAACGTGAAATAGAGGGGGGCGTTGAGAGCTCCACACCTCTTCTATAACGTTGTATCCATGCTGTACGAACCATTGGCACGATTGGTGCACGAGCTGTTTGGGAAACGTTATCCTGCTGGCGAATGAGCCTTTTGCGATTGATACCCTCTGATCGGGGGCAGGAGATAGCACGGGGCAACTGCTACATAATATCCCTGCGAGCGAAAACTTTATGAAATTTAGGGTGCACCCTGAGGTTTGACGGATCATGCAATCGGGCTTGTACACATGATCATGGACGCGGTCCCTTGCGCGACAAGACAGAAGCACAAGGTCATTGAATACATGCACGTCGTCGGAACTCTCCGGTTCGGAAATCATGCACATCCATGCCCGTTTGTGTGAGTAAATCATTCAGGTATTCCCTGGACCCAAACGGGGCCGAAGAGTCAAAAATTTGCCTGGTTCATTTACGAGGACATGAGGGTCCTGACTACGAGAATTAAACCACTCAAGGCGAGGCTCACATTGTGATACCGCAGACACATTCACGCAACAATCTCCGCCGTGGTTCCCTGCCGGTAGGACCGATAATTGTTGCCGCGGTGCGGTAAACATTGGCTAGAAGCGCATCCACAAAGGTCAAAAATTTCTTTGCAGCAAGCCATTTCGGATTTCCGGTGCAGAGGTATAGCCTCGTAAAATGCACGAGTCACTGATCAATCTGGGACCTGGAACCTGGAACCTGGAGGGTCTTCGTGAGTATAGCCTTCCTTGGCCAAGCCTCAGTAACACGCGCCATGTTCCGGGGGTCTTGAGCGCCTGGAAAAATAAGGGCCTAGCCCAAAACGGTTGAACTCAAGATCGCGTCTGGCGTAAATGGGAAGCGGGATTCGATCCAAGATTGGACCTGGAAGACCGGCCGGGACGAATGGCCTGTCCTTGGAGGTTCCTCGAGGCTGTCGAAATGACTGTGCTCTGGGTGAAGAAGTGTTCTTGTGAGCGCCCGGTTTCAATGATGGGCCAAGCGGTGTCATCGCCGGACCACGAGCTCCGCGAATCCAAGGGACCAAGGTTCACTGTACGATCAGACTGTTGGTTCCGTCTATCTTGCCATGCTTTTATTTGCTGCCCTACGCCAGCATCCCTTTCCTAGAAAACTCTGGCCCCTGGCCAAGAGTCGCCCCGTACTTGAGGTTCAGCCCCAACCCGTCCAGTTTGTCATCCGGCTGCATTCCTCTGCCGATCATTGACTCCCACTCAAGTGGATCTACCCTTCCTTCGTTGAGCTCGATACACTCTCTCCGTTCTTCCCCAATTGTTCTGGGACCTCGTCCCTTTCGTCGACATGCAAGGCTATTACCCAGACACCCATGGCCAACACCGTGCCGTCTCGCAATCGTCTGGGTCACTGCATGACCATGGCTCTTCCTACGGCTCGGACGACGAGGGTAATTATCCGGAGCGTCGAGGCCTATACCAAGAGGGAGGCTACGATGGTATGCACCCAAGTCATCTCGGCTGTATCAGCTCATTCATTCCTTCGTAGACGATCCGAATTCCTCCTTGACATCGCAAACGCTAAACGCCGATGGTACTCCCAAGAGACCCATGAATGCGTTCATGATATTCGCTCGCCGACGCAGACCGCAGGTCGCTGCAGAGCACCAATCGATGCGTACAGGAGAGGTGAGCAAGGTTCTCAGTCGGGAATGGAATGGGATGAGCATGGTTAGGACCTTCACTTCTACACGTCCATGCATCCGTCGTCTGACCACCGATTCCACTGATCATGCAGTCCGACAAACAGTTTTACCTCGATCAAGCCAAACTACTCAAAGATAATTTCAATCAGAAGTACCCAGACTATGTGTACAAGAGACGACCGAACAACAGTCGGAAACGCCGCAGGGCTGATACTACTCCCGGTCCCTCCACCGACCAAGCGCCCTCGGACACTGCAGAGGAACCTCATAGTGATGTGTCTCCTGTCGACGTTCCCGATGCGGAGGACTCCCACCTCGGTGGGCAAGAGGCACGTTATACGAGCTTGCCTGCGGATAATCCAGTGGCACCCTATTCAACCACGCAGTCGCGTGCATCCAGTTACCAGCCGCCTGATGCGTCTTACCATCCCCTTGGTGACACGCGAGTCTCGTACGTGTCTCGTCCAGATCGTGTCACTCCAGACACCAGCCTCGCGTCGTCCGTCCCTTCCGCTTCCCGCGGATCAGAACACGGCGCAAATTACTACCATCCTTACTTGTCTGCTCAACAGCAACACCATGCACAACCATCGCCGTACTTCCCCGAATCGAGCGCTGCTGGCGAAGCGTGGTCTAGTACAAGGGATGATCAGAGCCGAATGTCATGGTCACAAAACAGCCAAGACATCGGCGGGGATGACAGACACCGTGGGTATCAGTCTGTGTCATCGCACGCCTGGACCAATACAACTACATCGGAGGGGATACCATCATCCGGCTCCTCGGGAACGTCAACGGCTGGTTTCGGTTTCCCAACACTCAATTCACCATTCTATCCGCCTCAGAGCGGTGCCCAGGAAGGCTTCTCGTCTCCTATTCAATCTATTTCTGGTCCATCCCAGCATTTCGGTGTTGTTGCACCGATACCAGGGAACCCGGTTTCAGGGAGATCATACCCATCCCTGCAACAAGCATACAACCCCGGTTCGTCTTCTGCCATGAGTTCATACCAACAACAGGCGAGGACCGTTCCTCCCATCATCCCTTGCGGCCAAGTTGTGTCTTCTTACCCTAACCCGCGGTCGACCACGCCACCTCCCCCCGCTGGACCAGGGGGAGACGGTTCGCAGATGGGTTACTGGTCCAAGGACAGATAGAAACGCCTGCAAGCAGGACAGTGTTATTAGATAGAAATTGGCACACATCCCATGGTTGATTCTTACTGGGCATTTCATGTTTTGTTTCCTTTCTTCTTGCAGCTGCTGTTACATCGTTACATCCTCATCGCTACTGTTTTGCTCGTCTGTCCCGCAATTGTATTATAACTGTGACTTCCTAATCCTGCCGTGATCCGACTACTGAGGATGCTTCTTCACGGAGTTGTTTTTTTTTTTTTGTTCCTCGGTGAGCTGACCTTCCTAACACGGTGATCGGGTCTTGTGAGGCTTGAGCACGAAGCACGAACGACAATCAGGGCTGGGCGGCAGCCGTGTAATGTTTCTAGCTGGTTCCTTCCTCCATGGACATCAAGCAAACACACGTCCTCCCTCTATTGTCCGCGCTTTTTGCTATTCGAGACCGTCGTTGCTTCCTGCAACTCATCAGGAAGATTAAAAAGTCGCGGTGGGGTGTAGTAATGCATAATTATGTGATTCGTGCCCCGGAATCGAGTGGGTGCACTGCAGCGGGCCCCAGCGCAAGCGTACCGACACGCGGTCGGCGAAAGGTCGCAGAGCTGTGCTTGAGAGCGGCCAAGACCGTTGGCACAGCACGCCTGTGCCCGATGGAATAATAGATACGGACCCTGGGGCCAGAAACAGCGCCTCGCCAATGTCACGGGACGAACACGGACGATGTCTAGTAGAGTCTGTGGCTGAAAACACGTTGGTTCGTGGCGAGACACACCAAGGTGGGTACGCACTCGTGGAATTCACCCCCACACCTTTTCTCGACAGCACAAGGACAACGCACAAGAACGGGAAGCCACCAGACTTGATCCTTATCGATGAGTTTCAATTGGTCGTGTTCCTTGTCCCCCTGCGGCAAAGTTGAACGGTGAACGTGGTCTCGGCGGGCGCTGTGCACGTAATGGTAAGCAACACGACCATCAATAGCGCGAACGACTCGTACGTCTTTCGCCTGGATGATCCGACGACGATCGGACCTGAACTGCTGTATTTGAGAGCCAAAATCACGATAGAGGGCTGTTCTATGCTGTCACCAACGGCAACGCCACAATCAAGCCCCCAGGAATATTAGGGGGTTCGAGACACGAGGTCAGGACAATGATCGCGCTACGGTCGTTTGCATTTTCTTTCTTTCTTTCTTTCTTTTCCTTTTATTTTCCTAAATAAAATTTAAAAATCAGTCTGAATTTGCGTACATGATCGAGCTCGAAACGTCCGTACTGGAGAGAGGCGCAGAAGGTGCACAGGCTCCGGCAAACATCTCGATATGTTGCGTCTTGAACCGAACAAGCATCAGAGGATGCAAAAAAAGGATGCGCGCCACGATGTCTCCTTAAGCAACGGGGACACCGCGGAGCATTTGGAGGAGTACACACGACAGCAGACTATGAAACCGGGAGGTCATTCGGGCGCCGAGTGCACGAGCAATGGGCTGAGACGTGGGCGGGTTGGGAAGCAAGGCTTGGGGAGGAAGACCGTAACGTCCACGGGGATTTCCGTGTCTGCATGTGTCTGGAACAAGGGATCAAAACACCTGTCGTAGAGGCACCATTCCTGAGTCAGCCGAGCCGCGAGAAAATGAAAACAAAAAAAAGGGTCGGAGCAACTGAGTCATCGGGTTTCGTACTGACAATTGAATCATTGTTCGCGAACCAAATCTTCCTCTCAATGAGCGAGTCGCAACAAGAGAAATTAAAAGATCAAAAATCAAGAATTGATTTTCCAGTGCCGTTGAATTCTGAGCTTGAATCCAATCCAGGGAAATGGGCGGTCAATCCGACTGCTCCAAATGGTCTATGTGGAGCACGGGAGCAGCGCATGTGACACGTACCACGCGGTCTCCTTAAAGTTGGAACGGTATGGCAAGGATGTCTTTCCTGGAACAAGGTTCGTAGCTTGGGGAAACAAATAGATGAGCACACCTTATACCCGACTCCGCTTGTGTTGATGGAGGAATAAGCAATTCAATCGCTACGGCAAGACTGACTGCGCAGTCGTTGCCGGACTGTCCGCATCGGATCTGTGGGATTGAAGAGGGATAGACGCCAAGGGACGGTGGACCTCACACCGAACGGTATCGGATAGTTGCATTCTTTGAGAAGATGCCAAAGAAAAAATCATGCCTCCAAAACTATTTACCAGGGCTGTTGAAACTAGTCAACTGCAGAAATAAATTGGCACGAAGAACATTCACGACGCGATTTCAGGATGTATTAGTGCTTGTAGCCCTCTCTATGACCAGGACAACATTACGACGGAGACATAGCTATGTTTTGTGTGTAGAGGGACGACTGCAGTAGACAAGACTACAAAGCACGTTGAAAAAACCTATGCGACTCTGGTTTAAACTTTTTGTGGATCGGAGAGAGACGGCACTCACATTTAGAGCGATGGTGGAGCGTTCAATTTGACACGGCCACCCCGGCTGCAGACCCCCTGAACCAGTTATGCAGGCACCAGAAGGTCTCCCCATGTCCTGGCCGCAAACACCCCAGCCGCAAACACCCCCACCGCTGTGATTATACTGATGTTTCCCGCGAATTTTTCCGGTGCGAATACTTCCTCACGGATGAACTGGGAGAATGCAGACTCGTTGGGATCGTGGAGAGTGCGCCGTGGCGGAGGTACACTGAACATGGTTGGATTTTGAGGAGGCGCGCGGCGTGCCATTGATAACGGTAAGGTTGGTGCTTGAACTTGAAACGTTCAAAGTGTGGGTTTGGTAAAAATACACGGAGCGGCAAAACTACCTATACCGGCATTTGCCGAATATGGGCTCAGTTCCGCGAGTGGCATTCCGACCAAACGATCTCGGAGCCGTCCCATCCTCGAGCGCAATTCGTATGTGATTTATGTTCATCTTTATAAAGGTAATAATAAGATGTCTCCTCCCCGGGTGATTTGAACAACTGTTTCATCTTCTCTAGGAACGAGGAGGCTAGTGCGCCCTCCGCTCTCTTGGGGGTGGTGTGCCATCTCCAGGAAAACTGTGTCTTAGTAATGTCCGCGTCCCCTATTGATGCTAATCGATCAACTGACCTCGGTGACTACACTGCGCATTGCGTCATCGAGAGAAAGGGAGCCTTCCTCTGCTTCGTCAACTCTCAACATTTATTGAAACCATCATGCTCCCCGGTACCCTATTGCTTGCCGCCGTCACCTTCATCCCAGCCGTGCTTGCGGGTGGCTATCTTAGGGGCCTCCTACAGGCTCTCGACGAAGGTTGCCTTGATCAGCTCGCTAACGTTACAGCATCCTTGAACAGTACTCCCACGGGCCAAGTTGTGCTTGCCCAACTATCTCAAGGAAACAACACTCTGTTTGCTCCCACAGACGAGGCTTGTGTGTTGCTTTCGGAGCACGAGATATCCTTCTTACAATGTCTTCAGTGTCCGTCTTAGACCCTGCCATCTTCAACAATGCCACTGTCCTGGCAGATCTTATCGCATATCACATTGTCAAGGGTAATTCCATCAACCAGACAAACCAGACACAAACGTATCCCAATGTGACAATTGGACGTACTCTACTGAATGACTCGGCCCTTGTCACCCTTGAAGGAAACCAATCCCAGGTTCTTCTTTGGTCCAAGGCTGATAATGGGTCTCTTTTTGTCATCAATCAAGGGTAATCCCCTGCCGTTTTCTCTTTGTCCTATCCAAACCTCTAATTTCAGGTCGAACGTCTCGGTTGTAAACACAACAACATACGACAACACTTCAATTTTAACAATCGACTCTGTGTTGACTATCCCACCTAATATTTCTGCTGTTTTAAATAATCCATCGTATAACCTTACGGACGCGGCGGCCTTTCTGAACTCTACGTCCCCCAACAATGGTTTTTCCCTTGTCGACGCATTGAGTTCGGCCCATGGCATTACTCTGTTTGTTCCGGACAATGCAGGCGTACAAGCGGCGCAGAGTTCACTTGCGGGTATTGCCAAGAATACAACAGCGCTTCTCAGCCTCCTCTCCAATCATGTCTGTTGCTCTCGCGTTGCCAACGGAAGATCAAGTAATCAATTTAAACAGGTCATCAGCGGGGCTTCAGTTTATTCGACTGAAGTATCTCCCGGTACCAATCTTACATCAGCCGGCGGTCAGAGCTACGCCTTCTTCACCAACTCTACGGGCACTTATGTCTCCGTCGGAGGGTCAAATCAAGTCAAGATCGTGGGGTCAGATTTATTAACATCAAACGGCGTCATTCACGTTGTCAATGGCGTGATGCTTGACACGAATTCAAATCCTGCCGCCGTCAGCTCTGCGTGAGTACTACTCTTCACCCTGGCTATTTTATAACGTACCGACTACATGACAATAGTTTGGGTTCTGCGACGTCTGTTGCAGCTTCCGTTACGCAGTCTGCCTCGACCACTTCGCCTCCTTCCTCTTCCCCCTCGCCCAGCGCAACAGAGTCTGGTTCAACCTCTTCCCCGTCTCCCTCACCACCTCCTTCGGGCGGGGGAATGGTGAAGGGTGACAACAATTGGAAGCTGGGGGTATTAGCGGCCGTGGTCGTCGGCTTTGGGCAATTCGTGTAATATGAAAAACGAGGATGCGCCCCTCGTGTTCCTGATTATGCATCTATTAATTTTGTTACGTTGCATTGATGTATCGATGGCGATTTGCTTTAGACTGTAATGTACGGTATAGCTTGGTTTTGCAGGTGTACTACGCCAGGATTCGTCAACCGTTTGGTTTCGTTCGCTATCTGATAAGATACTGATGTCAACGAGATTAGCAAGCTGTGTTACCTGTGATTGTGTTGAACAATTACGGTTACAACAGACCTTTCTTCGCCCCACACCACTCATTCTGGGAACTAACATTTGAACGTAACCGCTCGTGTTTTGACGACCCTTTCTTGGCTTTCACACCTATCAAGGGATTCGTATTCACGCAGGCCAACATTACTCAAGCCTACCTCTGACATTCACGCCATGAAACACCTTTCACTGAAAGACGCCCTGTTGCCCCAGCCACCCAGCTTTGTGAAGAAGCAACTGTACGAAGTACATGAGGTACTCGGAACTGGAACGTTTGGAAAAGTCGTGGTGAGTTGTGCGATGCCACACATGTTTGTCGTTCGTGCTGGCTGCGTCGTGGGCGACGGGTTCTCGCTCCTCTTCCTTTCTATCGGGGCCCAATAATTGACTTTTTCCATTCTGTTTCATCATGTTCAATAGAAAGCGACCTGGCATGTCCCGGCCGACCAGATCGACATAGCCCGACAGGGTGCATCTGCATCTCCCAGCCCGAGCCCAACTGAGGCTGTCCCCAATCACACCTACTCGACAATTCCCCTTTTCAGTGCGGCCCTGCATCGTAGTTCTGGTTTCTCGTCACCAAACCTGCGCGCCGTGACCACGAAGGAGGTTGCTCTCAAAGTGATTCCGAAGAAGAAGGTTAAGGGCAACGAGGTAGCCGTATGGGGCGAGATGGAAGTCCTGAAGGGTCTTGATCATCCAAACATCGTTCGTTTTCATCTTTCGATTCCGGGGCGCCGAAACCCCGACTGACGCCACGCCGCGCCGCCCCTTGCAGGTGAAATTCTACGATTGGTTCGAGTCGAGGAGCAAATATTACCTTTCTTTTGAGCTTGCCACCGGTGGCGAGCTCTTTGAGCGGATTTTGCAGCGAGGTAAATTCACCGAGAAAGATGCTGTCGCTGTCACTCGGTCTGTTATCTCGGCTCAGACGTATGTCACTGTCTCACCCCACAACCCTCAGGTCGGTATTGTCCGGAGTGAAGTATCTTCATGACCACGATATCGTTCACCGCGACCTCAAGTGGGCATATTTCTACACCTCTTGTTACGTTTCCTAACACGCATTCTTACTAGACCCGAAAACATTCTTTACCGAACCAAAGACCCGAACAGCGACATCGTAATCGCTGATTTTGGAATGTATATCTATATTTCCTTTTGTGCTGGAGGACTACTCATAAGGGGATAATGCAGTGCTAAACATTTACACTCACCAGGGGAACAGCTACACTCCCTGGCTGGCAGCTTCGGCTACGTCGCACCCGAAGTCTTGAACAAGATTGGGCATAGCAAGGCTGTTGACGTGTGGTCAACGGGGTAGATATCAATTTCATTTTCCGTGCAAGTGACGGTACTGACGTCTTGCTGTCACGTAGAGTTATTACGTACGTCTTGTTGTGTGGGTATTCGCCGTTCAGAGCAGAAGATGCGAGAGAGATGATTCGGGAAACTACCGAGGCCAGGATTGAGTTCCATGAGCGTTATTGGAGCAAGATATCCGATGAAGGTAGAATCTTGCATGCCTTGATACGTGAATGGGCCTTCTCACTGACAAATCCGTAGCCAAGATCTTTATCAAACTCCTGCTCAACCCCGATCCAGCACAACGACCAACGGCAGCTGAAGCTTGTAAGAATCACGTAAGCAACCGCCCGCCCATCCTCACGACATGGTGTCCGACTCATGGCATGGGTGCATCTAGTGGCTGACTGGACACGAGGCATCGACGGAGCACGACGTCGGTGCTGGCTTACGTGACCACTTTGACGCTAAGAAACGGTGGCGCTGCGCCATCACTTCTACACTCGCAGTGCAACGCTTTGGCAAACACTCTCGAGCATCGAGCGCCTCGAGCGCAGGCAGTGGTGGGTGGGGAAGGGACTGCCTCCAGTCTGAGGGTGCCAGCAGCAGCGCTCCCTCTTGCGATGAGACTCCAAGTGATATTTCAGGGTCGTTCACGAAGCTGAGTCTCGGAGGCTCTGACCCAGGGGCCAACGTCAACGTCAACGTCACTGGACCTGAGGAAGGGAGAGCAGAGGAAAAGGGTAAAGTGGAAGATTCTCCTTCTGCTGACGATTCCTTGACTGGCGCCAGTCAGACCGGCGTGAAGGGCGACTGTGATAACGATACGTCGCTGAAGGCGGAGGTTTCGAGTCAAGCAGGACTGGGCCTGGGCCAGTTGGCAGAATCGGAGGCGAAGCGGGCGGATTCAGTTCCTATCAGGCATTCTCAAATTAACCACGTGGACACTCCTCGCTCCCAAACTGTGGGGGGTGACGACGACGAATCAGAACTGAGGATGCCAGGTACGTTCTGTTTTTTAAACGAAGAGAAGGTCGAGAATGTCCAATGGGCTGGTGGAGGCCCGAAAAAGTGGTCGGAGACCTTTAGGAGGCTTGGATTATTCGGTTGAGTTTTGGACCCGATCTATTGTATTGTATGCCGTTGAGTCTCTTGAATATTTGATTGGGTGTCGGTGACGCTATACCCCAGGCCCAGATCTGTGATATTTCAATGCAGTTCAAAGTCTCCTCTGGCTGATCGGATCAAGGGCCAGGGTTTCGTCGGCCCCACCGTATACCAGGATTCGGGAAAATGCGAACTTAGCAAAGCAAGTGGCACGGTATCGACATCCGTGCGTACATTCTTGGTGGTAAATTCGATCTAGTGCACGTAAGGAGAGACTCCACCTTTGCGGCCCTGTATGGAGCGAGCCACAGGGTCACACACGGCCGGGTCAGGCCGTACTGCGCCAATCGACGGTAAGTCCGCTGCGAACCTGACGATAACAATGTGGCCACTGGTAAGTTGCGCCCTACCCTGCAACAACTCCTGTTCCGAGCGGATGAGTTATACATCCGACGGACTGACGAAACCGAACGCTCAGGGTACGTCGGTACTTGCCAGATCGTCGGTCCATACTTCAACTGCATTGTGATGGAGGCAGTGTGTCTCCTTCGATACTCCCGGTTTGACAAGGACAATTCATTCAAAGTGGACCGTCACCTTACGAAATCCATTGAGTTCAATGATGAACTTAGAGGGGCGCGAGACAATATCGGAGGTACACGGTGGGTCCAGTTTCGTGTTTGCTGCGAATCCGGGAGGGTTTCGCACCACCAGCCAAGGCCATCAGCCTCCCAACTCTCCAGAACAAACGGTTGAGGATGAACGAACAGAGGTGAAATCGCATCAAGACGATCAATCCCGCGAACGTTGGCGTACGTCTCGCGGTGCTTTTGATCGGAAAACGTGATTCCTTCTCTACCTCGGGATTTCCGAATTCTCCGCATCACTGTTGAGACCAGCAGGACCAGCCGTTTTTTCGAATTCGTCGTGTGCCGAGACCAACGGTGTCTCACCATATTCGCGCGTGTTCCATTCGAAATGTAAAGTTGCCGACGTTTAACAGTTTTCATAGGCCCTCCTTTGATAGGTGCTTACCTCTCCAAACCGGTGCGCCGTGTCGTGCTGAAATTCGAACAAACCATGCATGCAATCACTGTACGCACAGACCAGACAACTAGATGTGACTTGGGTGTTTTTATTAGAGCGAGAAATAACTAATTCGAGCTCACAGTTCTTTTCTTCTCCTCTTGCACGTCGAAACAAGAAGAGGGATGAAATCAACAATAAGAGGCGTTAGGGCCCCAACTTTATCATATGCACAAAAGGTTATAAGGTAATGGTATCATGGGGTTTGCGGTGTCCGTCATATGTATAGAGAAGGGAATCTTGTCTGGATGCGTAGGCACAAAACAGAAAAAATGCGATGAGAACAAGAACGAGGGGAAAATGTCCAAAAGAATCCCGGGGGACTAGCAAACAAGAAAAGACAGGGCAAAGATGCCTTTTTTGACGGGGGTATGAAAAGATAACCAGAGACAACGCAGCGTTCGTCATACATCAAAAAGCAATGCTCGGAAAACAAGAGAGACACAAAACATACACTCGGGGGATGAACGACATTTGTGGCGAGCATCATGTTTTTGGGAGTGATATCGTGGTAGTTTGCACAACCGACATGCCATTCGGAGGTCGCACTTGCGTCGTCCTCTTGAGCTGTTGTTCCATTTTAACTCGTTGTTTCCGTATGTCGTCATCCTTGAGCTTCACGTTCGCGGCGAGTACAAGCAATTCTGATGTTGAGGGTAGACATGCCGGAGGTGGGCGAGCAAGGTGTGCCAAAGCAGCTTCTTCCGTATTTGCTTGCAACAAAAGATGACGCACGCAGTTCACCACGACCAAACCGATACGGAACAAGTACGGCATGCCTAGAGGGTTGATTGTCGGTCACGAACGACGGAGACTTCAAGACACTCACCATCGTACAGAAATATGTCCCATACTCGGTGCAGGTGATCCACGGAAAGGCTCCCGACAAACAGTGTGGAGAACCTAATGGCCATGAGAAACACATAACGCCGACAACCTTTTGAATTCACGAGTACTCACCAGGGCCGCGTGATACTCGCAGGGGCAATCGACAGCTGCATGTACAGTTTCTTCGTGAGTGCGGGATCGATGGTTTCCAGGGCTTTGCTAAACAGAGACGCATCGATTTCGATCTGGATAGTATTCGTCGAAAAATAAGAACGCAAGTGCGCGTCCATCATCGAAGTAAAGATCCAAAACGCGTCCTCTTCAGGGGCGAGCAACAGCAAGTGACCAGCAATAGACGTCAACCCTACAGAATTAGATCAAGGTAAGCCCTGGCGTGCAACGTATGAATCATAGATGAAACATTACCGCTACTATATTGAATGTCGGGCACCATGCTGAGATATGCTTGGAGAAGCGATACAACAGGACCTTTCCCTGTATGAAGCTGAGGTTGGTCGGGGAAACCCTGGACCACATCCCTCGTAATCTCTGCAAACACCGGAACGGGGGGCCTCTTTCCCAGTTTGGCATACACGCCAGGCAATGCGCGCACCTTGCTGTCCATGAGATGACACCACACGAGGTAACGAACCGAGGATGGTACTCCTTCTTGCAACAACTTTCTGACCTTCTTGTTCTTGCGAGCTTGCGACGAGGGCACGGTGGAGAGCAACGCCATCCACCTCAACTCACGATGTCGATGCGCGTCAATAGACTCGGCGGATTCCGTAGAACCGGTGGGGATCAATGGCGACCTTGGCCCGTGCGACTGCGTTGACGTCGTGTCGCCAAGTGTAGGAGATGTATCAGGCCTAGTCATATCAACATCACGACCAGTCAACGTTGAATCCTGGCTCGCTCTTCCTGTCGCATTGGGAATAGTAGGCCTGACGAGCTCGAAGTCCATGTCTTGCACCTGAACTGTCTCGTTTTCCCCGCTGATCGGGACTGATACCACGCTGACGGCATCATCCATCTTGGATCGTACGCTTGCCTTCATTCGAAGCGCTGGGAGACTGAGTTTGGTCTTGAGAGTGTACTCGTGCGCGAGTGGTGAGGACCGTGCGTTTTGTGAGACCGCCTCAGGGATCGGAGGAGGCGAGGGGAGCGAACGTGAATCACTCGAGTCAGAACTTTGGCGCGGCGGTCCCTCCGCCGAGCTATTCCGAGGAGGCACGTCCAACGTTCCCTGCCGTCCTGGTATCGACGAAAGTGGTGACGTTGCGCTTGTCACTATAGAGAATCCCGATATAGGCGACATATCCTTCTCCATCTCTGGGCTGCTCGCAAACAGGGAGCTCATAACCGGGCTGGGCGACGGGCTGTTCGCGTTCACGACCTTGGGTGAGCGCGAAAGGGGATCTTGTGTTAGCAGACTCGACGGTACTTTGATTTGGGTGTTCGGACTAGGCGATTGCACCACGGGAGAAGCGGGACTGCCGCCCAGCTCGCGGTCCTTGTTGTTGGTGAGCAAGATAAGTGGAGGTGGAACATTTCGAGGCATCAACGCAGGCGGGAAAGACGCTTTGCGCGGTGGGGCAGCGATGCCGGCGGCTTCTTGCACCTTGATCGCTGGTTCTTCCCGACTGAATCAATCAATCAGCTATGCGTAATGTCGAAATGACGATACAACCAACCTTCTCTCTTGCGGTACGGCAGGGATGTGGGCACCAAACGACGAAAACGACCTTGACCGTGGACGAGCGGCACCGACCTTGGGTATGAACCCCTCTCTTGGAATTGGAACTGACGGCAACAACCCTGCACCCGAATCGGCTCCCTGCGGGCTCCCACTCACGAAAGCCGTCGCCGACCGCTTCGGTAACCGTAGCGCCATCGCGTCCCCCACGCTAGGTTCAGCCTCCTTGGGGCCAGCACCGTCACCACCTCTACGTACAGGCGCAGAAACAGTCGCTGCTCTCATAGGTCCCATGTTCACCGGATATGGCGTCCCAATGCTGCCTCCTCCCCTCGTGGGTGGCCTCGCGGCCGGCGTAGGCAGCGGGGGGAATGGGTCGAGCGAAAAGAGGATCGGAACGGGGCCCATGCTCGCGCCTAGATCGGGTTGGCATCTCGCAAAGAGCGTCATCGGGGGCCGCCTCGCCGGGCCCTGGGGCGCCGCCATCGACGCGCTGCGAAGCTGGTGGAGGATATGTGTTGAATAGACCGTCGTGCCGGGCGGCGCGGGGGCCGTGGCGCTCGGCCCGCTTGGGGGAACCTGGTATGAGTACGGGTGGAGGTTGGTGCGTCCGTACATGGGCCCCTGCGACTGATGGACTGGTTTGGGCGCGTTCGGGTGTGGAAGGAACAGGGAGGTCCGCGAAAAAGGGTGCGGCGACCGGTTGGGTTGCGGGCGCGGCCTTAAAAAAGTGCTCTTCTCAGCATCTTCTGACTGATCTACGGCGGGTGCAGCTTGTGCGGCGTCCGCGGCCGCCGCCGTGTATGCCGAAGCGGGGGTCTGCACGGAAGGTATAGGCAATGGCGATGCTGCCTCAGTTGTAGAAGCGGAAGCGTTGACGGTAATATTGATGCCGGATACACCCCCATCTTGGTCTTCTACGACGATCGCACGTTCTCTTGATGATGAATCGGGGCCAGACGGGGGCACAATCGCGGGAGCCAGCGGAGCCCCAGGCGACAGTGAATGCTCAGCCTTCATCCTTGCCTTCAACCCCGACGTCACGCCACCCTCGACCGGCGATCTAGGACCCTCGGCAGACGACATCGTCGACTTGCCCGATTTGTTGCTATACCGCCGCGCATGATCCTGATCCGATCCATCCTCGAGGTCCGTGAACCTCGACGAATGTGGCGATCCAAACGTCGTATGCAGGAGCGGCGACAACGCCGTGCTGGCGTTCGCAGACGTAAGATGCCGTCCCACATCGACTTCTTGACCCTGTGACGCGTCTTCCTCCGCCTCAATCACCTCGATGTTCAGCTCCACCTCCCCATCGTCTCCCTCCGTCGATCCGTGCTTGACCTGCAGTTCTTGCTCCCCATGATCATCACTACCCTGCATGTACCCATCGTGGACGATCCTCAACCGCGATTCGGTCCGTACAGGGACGTGCACGGGGACTGCCGGGAACTGCGACGTCAGCGGTAACATATTCGTGTTGTGCGTCGATTGGTCCGATGCCGTCCGTGTTAGCGAAGGGCGCGAGAACGGCATCGACGCAGACGCGATGGATCCCGACGCGCTTTCGAGGCTGGGCCGTGGATACGCGCCTGTCCCGTCGCTTCCGATGCTCGGTCGGGACGTATCGACGCTCGGCCGGTCGGGCGGAGCCGGCATGGGAGGTGCGTTCGCGTGTGCCTTGGACGACGCCTTGGACGTGCCAGAAGCCTTGGAAGTGACAGAGAACCGCCTCGAGGCAACGGAATATCGCTTGGACGCGAGCGAGTACCGCGAGTACCGATAATCGTCATAGATGTCGTCCCAGTACGCACCGTCGTCGTCTTCTTCTTCCTCATCGCTTCCGCCCGTCCCTGCGCTCTCTTCTCCCGATCGACGATGTTCGCTCGGATGTACGGGGCTGATGGGAGACGTTGGCGTATAGCACGTCCACGGCATGGCCGTCGTACCACCATTCACAGAACTAGCAGCGGCCTTGTCCTTGTCCTTGTCGTTTCCACGTATGCCCGATTTGCCGCCATTTACTCCCGCGTTCTCCCGCTCGACACCATTCACGTGCGTCTCCTCTTCATCGTCCCCGCCCAACGCAGCCATCAACGATAGCCCGATCCCAACTTCACCATCCGAATGCGCGTCCTCCTCTCCCTCCCCCTCCGTGCTCCCCTTCTCCCATCTCATCTTCTCCACATTCTCACCTTCGCTCACTCGCGTCACCCGTTCATCCTCCCGCTCCCCCAAACACAACACACGCTCCCTCTCGTCCTCCGAACGACGCCGATACCCAAGCTCGTCCTCGTCCCGATCCCGACCCTCATCCCGATCCCGACCCACACCTTCATCCGACGAATCATCCGAGTCGTCCAAGCGCCGGCGAAACGCATCGAGCGTGGACAACCGCGTCGTATTGCCCTCCTCGAGTTCGTCCAACCCACCGTCCGCATCCCCGTTTACGATTGTGTTCCCATCTCCATCTCCATCCCCAGCGCGCCGCCCATTCCACCCAACACTCAACCCCGCCGAGGGCAACGAACTCGTCAACGCCGCCAACGGGGACGTCCGCCCGCTCGCAGCAGTTCCCATCGCAGGAAGTGCACCGGGCGTGGGCGTAGGAAACGCGCCAGACGTGGGTGTAGCAGGTACACGTGCACCCGGGAGAGGTGGCAACGGGAGGCACGGGGGCGGCGAGAGGGGAGTGGTGCGTGGTTGGGATGACGGTGATAGCGCGGGCGTAGGCGTGTTGGTTTCGTTCGGGCTGGGGTGTGCCGCGTGCGGACTGGGCAGGGGAGACGAAGTGGCACCATACGGGCTCGTTAGAGACAAATGCGGACTGGGGCTGCTAGGCCCCGACCCAGACGCGGGTGAAAAGGTGTAGGCGGCGAACGCTGGCGACCGAAAACCAGGCGAAAGTGAACCTGTGAGAGACATGAGTAACAATACACAAGATGAAGACAAGATGAACGATGACCCACCTGGCAGACCAGGAGAACGCTGTCCGGGAGACAATACGCTCGGCAGGCCAGGCGACAACGAACCCGGCAACCCGAGCAACGAGCCCGGCGGCTTAGGCGAAACAGAACCCGACCCAGAGCCAGACACAAGCGACAGCGGGCTCGACAACGCAGGCGACACCGACGTACCCCGCGACGCACCCACCGCAGCCACAGGCGGCATAGGCAACGGCGCCGACGGGGGCAGACCAGGTAACGGCGACGATGGCGGCGGTGTAGGCACCGAGCGAGGCGACTTGCTCACGCGCAGGGGCGCCACCCCGGGGGATGCCGTGCCATTGCCATTTCTATTGCTTCCCAGGTCCAGGGGCGGCGGGGCGAGCACAAAACCCGCATGCGGCGTGGAACGCACGCCAAGCCCTCCTAGGTCAAAGTGCACTGCTTCCAGCTCTGAGAGCGATCCGACAGAGCCGAACGAACCTGCGATGGAGTTGGGACCGTATGTCGTGCTTGATGCAAAGGATGTCTCGAACACCGAGGTGGACGCCGATATAGAAGTTGAGGTCGACACCGACGCTGATAGTGTCGCATTTGGCGATATCGCCGGGGCCAAGGGGGGAATCGACAGAGATGGCTTCCTCTGTGGACCTGAAAGACCATTTACTTGCTCACCATTTTCGTGCTCAGGGCCAGCAACATCTCTTTCAGTCTCGCCCGAACCAACAGAAGACACCGACCCGTTCCTCGACCGCATCCGCTCAGAAACACTGTCCGTAGAGTACGCAGACGTCGCCGTCGACGCCTCCGAGTACACCGACGCCGAGCCGACTGAAAAGACCGAGGCACCTGAGATTGAAGTGGTCATTTGTGGGGGCTTGACGTGCCCCGACTTGACGCTTGAGGAACGACTGTCCTTGATACCGATGGTAGATGTATGCGAACTGCCGACGACGGTGGTGCCACACGAGTCTGGCGCGGTCGTGGACTGGTCCTCTGAGTAGCGCGAATAAGATGTCGAGTAGGACTGCATGGACGCGTGTGACTTGGCATGAGAGGGCGAGGATGTCTGCTTTGCCCTGGATGCTGGTCGCGAACTGGACGGTGATTCCGAGGCTTGTCGTGATCTGTCTCTGGTGTGTTCTGTTCTTGAACTGCTTCTCTCCACCAAAGAGATAGAGACTCTGCCTTCTCCACCTGTACCGACGCTGCTTCTTTTTGCCATGACAGGTTTCTTCAACTTGCCTTGGAATCTCACGTCTTTCCCGGAAAAGCGGCCAACCACGCCCTCGCAGTGTCCCTTGCAAAGCAGAGTGGATCAGCAAAGGTGGACTCAGTGACATGGATGAGGCGCAGGGCAGGTCACCAATAGGCAAGAAGTAATGCAGACGACTCACAAGATAAATTCCTGGTTCAGGTAGTTGCATCAACACCGTGATCTCGTCGTCCTGCAAAAAAGTGTCATGTCAGAACCACGTAAATGAATTTCGATGCTGCGCATTTCCAGCAACCCGGCGGAAAACACATTTTTTCCCATCTTCCCATCGCATGGCTAACCCCAATAGCCCTGCAACGATCGCGACACGATAGCAGGACCCTACGCAACCACCATCATCAATGAACCACGCCAAATTTAGGCCAGTCATGTTCTCCCCAATGCTCTCAACTCGCCTCTGATCCCCAATGGCATTTCCAACCATCAGTCGGACGCGCGAAACCGACAGCACGACACAGAAACAGGAGAACAGGACTCGCCTTTAAAAACATCAAGTCTTCACCCATCTCTTGGGCGATGCAATCCACTATCGCGGTACACCTGCCAATTCCGCCTTTGGCTGCGAACCGAGTCCACCGCGCGAGCTCGTGAGCATCCATACCGGAACCGTGAAAACCTGTGCGTAATGATCGAAAGGGGCGTGCAGAATGTTAGGGAGAACGTGCTGGGTTTGTGACGAGAGAGCGTAGAAAACCTAGCGAGGGTCGATGAAACAAAAATATTGCAATGCGCGGTCCGAGACTCGGAGGGATGAATGCAAACGGGGTGCTTGGAACGTCCGCGGTAACAAAAGGTGGGTTCGCGACCTGTTTTACACCACGCGAACGGGACGAACGAACTGTGGAGAGCAAGGGTGAGCGATGCGCAGAGCGGGAAAGCAAAGAGTGATGCTACGACGCGAACGAGAGTCGGTCGCAAAGTGCCATCGTGCCTCGGTGACCCAGCAACAAACCAGGAACGCGCTGTCACACAACGTCGGGTATCACAGGGCCAGAGAAAAAAAAAAAAAAAAAAAAGATGGCCAGACCCAACCTAGATCGCAAGCACGAGAGAGGTACGAAACACGTACCTCCGGGTGAGTATGTTTGAATGGTAGCCGGACAGTGAACGTCTTGTCAAAGAGTACAAGACAGAAAATGAACAAAACCCGTTCCCGCTAATCAACTTGGCGAGGCATCTCCGACACTTTTTGCCGTCTCGGCACGTGAGGAGGATGCATGCATCACAAATATGCCAACCTGAGATTCATACTAGAAAGTGATACACGAATCGCGATATCCTTGACCATGATCTTGTGCAAATCGAGAGAGAGATGTAAGAAAAGAAACGCATGCATGACGGTCAAAACGTCAAGTGGGAAAAAAAAAAAAAGATTAGAGGTATATTAAGAAAAGCGCGCAAGCTCGGAAAAGAAGGCAAGACCTTGAGAACCCCATCACAGCCCCGAACTCGGTTCTTCATCATAGGGGTACGCACGCTCGAGCCGGCCCCTCCGTGGGTTCCATCTAAACACATAATCATCAACCATACCGTCTTCATCAACGGGGATCCGATCCGTCACACTCATCGGCCGCGGCTGTGGAACCGGCACAGACATCGACGACGACGACGACGACAACGAAGATGACGATGAGCGCGACGCCTCCACGTGGAACATGCCATCCGGGTGCATCCGCGAGTTCCGCCAGTCCCTCGACTCGGCCGAGTTCGAAATCACCACCGACGGGGCGTGCACGTGCACGTGTGCATCAAAGCTCGACGGCTGCGGTTGTACCTGCTGTTGCGGTTGGGGAGCGGGCACAGGCGGCACGAATGGGAATAGAGACTCCCTCCGCTGCGTCGTCGGCACATCCAGGAACAGCGATCCCGGACCTCCACTCGCACGACGTCCATTCACTCCACCAATATCATCAATGACCATGCTCGTGCTCGCGCTCGAATCCGACCCCGTCTGTCCACGCGCCGGAACGAACCCAAATGGGCGTGTGCCGTCTCCGCTCAGTCCAGCACCAGCCACACCCCTCGGCGACGACCCAGGACGACCCACAGGCGACGGGCGCACATCGAGACGCGTTCCATGCGGATCAATCGTCAACGTCACCTGCTCATAATCGTACGCATGCGGTCCCTGCGACTCGCGCTCGTTCTGGTGCTGGTGCTGGTGCTGGTGCTGGTGCTGCTGGTGTTGTTGTTGCTGTTGCTGCGCCCGAAGACGCTCCAGAAACGCGGTACGCATGGCTCGCGCTGGTGCAGGGGCTTGAGACAAGGAAGCAGGCCATGGCTCGGATGCCATATCTCGCGTGTCATTCACCAACCGATCAAACATGGACACCGCAAACGAGACGGGCCTGCCATTGTTCGACGGGGCGTTTGCGTACGGGGACCTGCCGTTCGAACCATTTCCAGAATTAGACCTGCTCACGCCATGATTCGTCTCAGACGCGGTCGACGTGTCCCGGTTGGGTCGTCTCCGTGCAGGCGCAGGCGCAGGCTTGGGGGACGCCTTGACTTTTTCGCGACACACTGGGCAAGTGTTGGCCGTCCTCAGCCATTGCTGTGCGTACAAACGTCAAACGACCGCATGAACAAAGCAAACACCAAGTACCCACCTCCAAACAACTCTTGTGCAACCAGTGTGGACACTCTAGCAACTTGGTGACAACATCCGAAGGCGCATACTGTTCAAGGTGCGACCATCAGCCAACGTGCCGTGAAACCAAAAGGCGCGCACGCACGTCGTCCAAGCAGATAGGACACCTCGTCTCGCTATCTTCCTTTTTCCACTCCTTGAACGTCCCAGTCGGCAGCGCCGCAATTACCTCCTCTGGCGTCGCCCGCGAACGCGCCTCGCCCAACACGCTCGACAACGACAACAACGCTTCGTACGAATCGTCAAACAGTTCATCCGGCTAGACCACTAATCAGTGCCCACACACACGGCAGGAATCACGCGCGTACCACATAATCCCCGAGATTCCGTCGTCCCATCGCGGCTCTCAGCATCCCAGGTCTAAACACACGCATCCCCTCACCCCGATCTAGTTGCAGTCGCTGCCGGAGCGTCCGCAACCGCGAGCGCTGCTCCTCGACGCGACTCGCTACCTCGGCAGTCTCAGCCCGCGCGGAACCATTGGGGGCGGTAGGCGGGGCTAGCGTGCCACGTCCACCTGGCGTACGCCAGGGCGTGTCCCGTGGTGGGTAGGAAGACTCGGCGGTTCCCGCGTTCATGGCCCAGTGTGGCGGGCCCGAGACGCTCCGCGTGTCTGGGCGAGACTCGTGCTCGGGTGCAGTGGCGCGCCGGTGCTCCACCTGCGGGCGGGCACCCACCGGGCGGGAAGGCGACCGCTGGCGCGACGGCGCGTCCATAGTGTTCGACGACGACTGGGGGTTCGCGAAGCGCGCGAGTCTAGAGCGGATGGAACCACCCAGACCGAGCGTGCTCCGCCTGTTCTCTCCCACCTCGGCTCCAGAACGACTTCCATTTCCATTCCCATTCCCACTTCCGTTTCCAGTTCCGTTCCCACTTCGAGGTCCGCCCACGACATCGTTCCGTTCGTTCCGGGAGACGCCGCTCGAGCCAGACACCACGTGATTTTGATTCTGTCCGGCGAGGTGTTGCGCATGGTATGGCTGTCCACTCCCACTCGACGCGTTTCGTCGGCCCTCCTCGTGCGAACGATAGAAGCTCTCGAGGATGCGCGCTGGCAAGAACCGATCGCGTTCTACTCTTTCGGGAGGCGCGGGCCGGTTGTTGTTGTTCTCGTACGGACCTGGTCTCGTCGAGCCGGGTGCTGTTTGCGGTACGGGCCGAGTAAACATTGCCGAGTTTCGGTTGGATGGCTGCGGATGACCTTGTGGTTCGTAACTGGCAACACTGCCCCTACGCAAGACAGACAAACTCGGTCGAAGGCCAAAGTTGCGGGGTGGTGGGGAGTAGTTGGGAGGAGGTGTACGGCTGGAAGGAATGCAGACAGTCAGCATGCTGTGGTATCGCCACGCCGCATGGGAGCGTGTATCTCTTACCCAGCATAAGGATGGGGCCGAGACCATTCTGGTGACGGCGGACGCTAAGCGGGCATTACTATCAGCCCACCGTCGCCACTATCGAAGAATTACGTACCGTGCGCAGAAAGTCGTCCAAATCCATTTCGCTTCCACTGTCCTCCAACCCGAGTCGTGAGGCGGCGCGAGACCCGGTAGTCGCGGAGGGTATCACAGGGCCGGACGAGGAGAACGAGGCCTGGTCCACCTCCACATTCCTCCTCAACGAGTCCCTGAACAGCCCTGATTGGAAGGATGACAGGTTCAGGTTGGTGTACGAATACGGTTGACCGTTGTTCGTCGTCGCAGTCGCAGTCGTCACGTTCGAAGTCCCAGGTGGCGCAGACGAAGCTGACATAAGGGGATGAGAAGATTCTTCTCTCGTCGAGCTCGTCGAGGTGAGGCTCAACCCAGAAGCGAAACCCCTGCTTCGCATGTCCTGGCTGAACCGCTCTCTCTGGCGTTCCCGCTCTCTCTCCCTCTCCCTCTCCCACTCCCACACCCTTTCTCGTTGTCGCTCCCGGCCAAGCTGCCTTTCCCGTTCTCGTTCCCGTTCGCGTTGCTGTCTGTCTCGTTCCGCCATCGGCGCATCCCAGTCAAACATCCACGCGTCGGTCCCCTCCTCCCTCGCTATCCTCTGCGTCTCTGCAACCAATTCCGAGAACGAACGCTGGAGCGACGCGGCCGTCACTGCCTCAGTCCTGCTCGGCATCGCTGGCGGCGCGCGCGGCGTGCCAAACGGTGGGAAGTGTGTGCTCGTTCCAGTGACCGGCGCACTCTCCACACTCGGACTTGGCGGCACTGGCGATACAGCACCCAGATCACCACTCTCGCGCTCGCGTTCGCCTTGCGAGCTGCCTGACCACCGGCTGTCCGACTCGTCGTCCACTTCGAGACTTGGGCGACGTAATCGCGCGCGGAACCGCTCCAGTGCAAGGGCGTGGCGCCGTTCGGATGCGCTTTCGGACATGAGGGAGTTAGAGGATGGGATGGATGTCCACGAAGAGTGAAGGCGGGTGTGGAAGTCTTGTGAGGGGACTCGGCCGGTGTCGACCGAGGTCGGGATGGATGAAGGGCCTCTCGGCCTATCATCGAGGCTTCTGGGAGCATGCGAGGGAAGTGATTCTGTCTCGCGAAGATTACTCATTTTGCAAGCAGACTTTGAATTGCGGTGTACGTACCTACGCCGGAAGTATATCGGGACATGGCAAGTTCTCGAGGAGGGGACGACCTGTGTCTGTCCTGGGAGGGTTCACCGATGTCGAACACATCGAATACGGAGGGAACAGATTCTCGTTCTACAGAGCGCTCCCTTACGACTCTAGCGCGGTCACCGAGCTGAGTGTGTGACGATAATCCTGCTACCAGTGGGTAAGGAAACGTCTGACAGCCAAAAAAACGAACACGTTACGTGGTTGCACCCCCAAGTGATCTTCCAGACGAGACAGTGGGGCCTCGTGTTCTTGGCTCGGAACTGGGTTATCGGCAACTCTTCTGTGTGATCGGCCATTGGCTAGATCGCCATCACCATAAGGTGTATACCTGAGTAAGATATCATCAGTAACGAGAGGCAATGCCGAGGATGACGGATCGGGGGGAAACACGAGCGGAGACAAGCTCCTGCGTACGTGTCTTATGTGGGATGCGGAGGAATGTGCAGGCGAGTTGACAGCGATTGACGATCTGGCGCCGAGCCGTGTGAGATTTTCGTTGGATGAGGGTCGCATGAAACCAGGAGTAGAACTCGACGAGATTGGATCCCCCGCGCGCTCATGCGCAGCAAGCGATGAAGAGTCACCGACGGAAGGGCGATAAGAGGGATAGGGTGGATATCGAGGAACATTACCAAAAGAGGGAGAGAACGACGTAGAGGGGATGCTACCGGATGTAGCTGAGGTGGCTATCGTCACATTGGCACTATCTTTAAAACGAGAACAAGACATGTTAATGGAAGTTGGTCTAGATGTGTGGCGTACTTACCGTTGGAAGATACAAAGGTAGGTAATGAATTGAGGGTTTCACTCGGTGCAACAGCCACGGTGGATGAGTCAGGGTCTGCGGCAGTGGAAGGTGTTGGACCGGGAGTGTCATTAGAAAGAAAATTTGATGGACTGGCACGCCAATGGCTATTTGAGGTGGTAGGATCTCCGTCGAGTGGCAGTGGTGAGGAACGTGTGGCTGCGAGGGAAGTACGGAGGGCCGCGATTTGGCGGTCAAACTCTGCGAAACGTTGTAGAGAAGTGCGAAGGGTATCTTCTGGAATGGGGGGAGTAGGAGCATGGGCGCGCTGGAGTTGGGTGGATGGAATTGGGAGATGCAACTCAGACATGTGGACATCCTGGGAGGTAGGAAAGGGAGGCGGTGAGGGCACCGGGTGTATTGGACAATCTACTGCGGTCGCAGCGAGTGCAGAGGGACCATCGGAGGAGATATCGCTACGTGAGCTGGACTGTGCGGTGTTGTAGCCACTGGAGGATGGATTGGAGGAAGAGTCATCGGTGCTGGTAGAGCTTGTGCTTCGGGCCCGCTTGTTTCTTGCTTCTGGGTTGTGTGGGCCGCTGGGCGACGTTGTGGTGGAGAAACAGTTGTTAGTCGAGGAGGACGATGTGCCACTGGTGGTGGGTTGGAGGGGCATGGAGTCGTCAGGATCTGAATCATACCCGCCACACTCCTCGAACGGGCGCTTTCCATGCGAGTGCAGATTGACACGGTGCAGATGGGATGGTGGACGGTAGCTCGAGGACGACATCGAGCAGCCCTTCGCGGTCGATGGTGGTGGAAGAGAAAGAACAAGAAAGCGACGTTGAATCTGATTTTTTTCTTTTTCAACTTGAACAATTGTCGCCGGGGAAATGAAGGGGGGCGCTGGTGGTCCTCCGAGTGGGCTGCGCGGCTCTTAGCTCGCTTCCGCTGCCACCCTGGTTCGTTGGTAAGGTTCTTCCTAATGATTCAGACTAGAACTGCCCAATTTTATTTCGCAGCACCGTCCTGATGCTTCACCAGGCTGAGAATCTGCTCTCGCCCTGCGAGAATCTACGCTACATGTGGACATCACACCGGATATGCCGTGTGCCATGTTGGGTAGCATCCACGCGTTTCGCTGTGGTACCCAAGACTATAAACAGTGTCTGACCCCGTGCGAGGCGACAGTGGGGAGGGAGGTGTTGGCGGTGCCCACATCCCGTTCGGTCTCATCGGCACCGTCCAACCCGCTGGACAAACCCCGGCTTTCTCCTTTTGCATCTCTCCGACGGCATCCTTCAACGTCTTTCTCATCCTCTCCTAGAAGTCGTCATCAGAAACCTTTTCACCGTCAGCATTCGTTGGACTCACTCCAAGACACCACATGGACGTCAAGCTGCATATGCATCCCAGCACAGCTACCAACACCAGCGCCACCATGATACTTGTGCTCAGCCCATTTTCCCTTCCGAGCGTCCCCGTAGTGATATTAACCACCACACCCCCACTCCCACTTTGCGCCTGGATGCGAGATTTCATGTCGATTCCTGTGGACATATTCCCACTCGATTCCACTGAACAGCCAGACAACACCATGTCAGCATGATCCGACCAGCATCTCTAGCTGAAAACTCAGCTCACCCTGCATGTTCGGAACCAAAACCCATTTCGATCCGCTTACAGCTGCAAGTTCTGCTTCTGTCCCAGACGGACTCGCATGCAACGTTTCGACCGGTCTCGTTCCCGTCGGTGAAGGTGCATCGTCGGTGTTGACGTTCTGCACTCTGTGGTCGGTATCCGCGGAAAGAGGTGCGCGACGCCGGCATTTTAGTGTGCCTTTAACCTGTCAATGCCGCAGCCACGTACAATTCCGCACATGTACTCGTCGGCCGTGACCTTTCCGTGACCAAATAAGTTGCGTCCCTGGACCCACGTATCTCCGTCGGTATCGGTCTTGCAGCGTAATCTGACCTCGTTTCAGAAGTCGGTGCAGCGGACGTGGCCACGAGTCTAGTAATGGCGACAAGGGACAACGATAGCCGAAGCACTCGCATAACCATGTCGGCGTTGATGACAGTGCGTCGTTGAATCCCGGAGGTGCGTTGTCAGCGTCCGCTGGTGGACCCCAAGTCACCTCACCCGTGTGTCTAATAAGCCTCGATGACGCAGATGCTTGGGACTAGGTGTATGTGCGTGGCGGGGTGCCGGCTCATGTACTGGTATGGTTCCGTATTTCTGACAGTTCCATCCACGCGTGCCAACTTTCGTACAGGAAGTTCCGGTGTCATCCGATCTAATTATGTATAAGCCGCCCGGCACTTGACCGACACGATTCAATGCTACGACATACGATACACACCTTCATACCTAAATCGCCATTCTCCGAGGGAAGGGAACCGACGAGTTTACGCATCCACACCACATTCACATCTCACCCTGGATCATTTGCGATGGCCCCCAATTGCGGTCGGGCGTCCGGGAAAAGCTGTACATCGCACGGCATCACATCTGGTCAAGAATATCCCCGTACTCGTCTTCTCGTTCTTCTCAGCCTCATATCCTGAGCCCATTATACATTTGGACGCACCATGCTGTAGGACTCCAGGCTACCATACTCTGGCGAACAGGACCCATGATTCGAGCAGGTTCGCCACCCAAATACGAACGACCCGCGTACGTCGATGTGGCAGAGGGTACGCCGACCCGCCCGCGTCTCCTGGGGTCCTGTGTACATGTGCCTCTTATCTGTGCTTACTCGTACGTACGTCCGAGCCCAGATCCCTCCACGACCCATATTCAGGGGGCACATGATGTACGTGTGTCATGCATTGAGGCATACCAAGCATCAGACTCCACTGTCGTGCCAAATCGGTGCAACTTCGCTCGGAGGTGGCTCGTATGCGCAAGTAGCACATCCCATTGCCCAGCATCCCATTCCCGGGTCCCCTCACTTGGCGAAACTCTCTCTGTGCATCATTCCACTCGGTGGACTAAAAGTTCGATATGAGGCATGGCAGGCAGGGTTCGGTGTCAAGGCATGTTGATGGGGTTCGGATCTTGTGTCAATAATTGATCAACTCATTCTCCCAGAGCCATAATATTGCAAGCTGACGTCCGAAACGGCTCCCGTTAGATACTCTCCTCCGCTCCGGCGGCCTCCGGAAATGTAGCCGAAATTCCTCATTTATCACGCCCGGACCGGTCTGTGGCATGATAGACATGCGCGAGGCACGTAACGAAATGTTCTGAATACTTTGTTGTCTACCGAGTATATGGTCGCCATCGCCAGAGCTCTTGGTGGGCGCCCTCCGATGGTTGAAGCAGGATGGGGACCAGCGCCTTCCGACGGAAAGGATGGAATCAGTCGGGTGATTATGATACCTCGGTGGCTGGAGAGAAGTAGAAGCCGCATTTACTGTAGTTGACAGATTCGGAATTAGGCACAACGTCTCGGCACGGACATGTATTGACAGCGCACCAATGTTTTAGCTCGGGGCCACGGGCTAACAATTACCATAGCAGGGACATGGATTCATTCATGGTTATGTTCCTTTTCTACAGAAATATCATTAGTTAAGTTGACGATTTGTGGTGTCTCCTTAGACGCCCTGGAAATAGATTTTAGCCTGACCGTATGCACGACGCTCATTAGACCCCTACCCTACGGACTACAGCTTGGCCCACAGTGAGCAAGCTTGAAGAGCAGCACTAAACCACTTTTGATTCCGAGGGTCGGTTGGGCCTGTGTCATGCCTCGGGGACGCTGACCGAGGCGAAGCCTCAAGACCATCAATCTATTTCTCGTTGTGCTTTCCCTCGATGATAATTTCTTGATAATCCAGGTGACGTGGTCACCGTTGTCATCCGCATATTTCAGTGTCCGCCGTCCGTCAGCATGATTATCTGGACGGAGACAAGAGAATATAATCTGATCAACATAACATCCACCTCGCCCGAGAGAATGCTGTTCGCGTCTAGGCCGCGGCGGAAAATCTTGCAGGAAAATATTCGGGCGTGAATAGCGTACTTGCTAGGTAGGTGACAGGGCTATTGCAAGACAAATGGTAAGGAAGCGAGCTCCCGATGGGTTGGCAATATCACTTACATCGGAATCGACATAAGTGCGAGGCCGGTAGTAAATTCAGCTCTGCGTGCAACTGGAAATGACATCTTTCCTGCGTTGATGACTCGATGTCTGGAGAAGCGAAGTGGTGCATGGATGTGTCCATGATGAGCAGGCTATTCCAGTATCATAGATTGTCTAAATGTTGATGTTGGTCATGAGGATGTAGGAGTTGAGACCTCGGCTATGGAACATACTTGTCATGGCCAACGAGACACGGGACGGCTTCGATCTGGAGCCATATTCCCGTTCCAGCCCCTCGTAACGCGATTGCTAGAGCCGTAGAACACGGTCGATTCCTCAGAGCATCGCATTCACGATATCTAAAGCTGATAAAAAGTTCACGAATCCTTCAGACAGAGACTGGATCGTAGAGGTCAGATCCAACTTGGGACCGCTTCAAAGGACCAGCCTGACAGTGGCAGATTTGGAGGACAATCGGTTAATTACCGTGGGAATCAGGTAATCAAAGCACAACCATTCCAATATCGACGCTTTGACCGCAAAGACCACCGTCCGATTCTGTAGTGTCCATCGAGAGATGGGAAGAAGAGCACGTACATCGAGGTATGTACATATTTTCACTAGAAAATGCATCGATTTAGGTACGGTGCACTCATTCTCGAGATCTAGCAAATGTGCTCGTCGTACGACTCGAGACTTGCTTTGTTGCGTGCGAAAAAGACCTCGAACGATGGTCCACAGTCATCTCTTTTATGATCCCAGAAGGTCACTCCCGCAAAGTATGTGCCCGCCGCTTTGAGCTTATATCATAAAGACGCAGAAAGTCAAAGCCAGGTCCACAATATGTCCACACCGACCAACAATCAGGGAGACGAGAGATATAAATGCTTCAGCCAGGATGGTTCTCTCCATCGACGTCTTCCATCATCTGCGGGGATCTGGTTATTCTCTGTATACCTGATATTTATCCACAAATACCCTGTTCAAGTCTCTGTACGCCAGCATCATACACAGATCATGAGCAACGTATGTTCCCAGTCTATCTGGTAACACTGGGCTAACCAATCTCCTCTAGACTCGCGCTTGCCCATTCCCCACCTGTGGTCAGATTTTCTCGAAAGCTTTCGAGCTAAAAAAGCACAAGGCTATTCACGAGAACCCGGACAGGTATGTACGTTCTTGACACGACCACGACCAAACTTGACAATTTGTCCGCAGCGTATTCTACTGCTCGTTGTGTGAATTTTTTACCCTTCAAAAGAAGAACCTGGCGATCCACTTCGCGATACAGTGAGTCCACCGTTTCTCAGCGTATCCCTCCGACGCCAGAATGCTTACGTTATTCTCCTCCAGCACCGGCGAAAAAGAGTACGAGTGCCCTGACAAGTTTATCCATAATGGTCGCGAGGAACAATGCGACTACAGAACGAACGACCCCGCTGCTCTGACGAAGCACCGCAAGAAGGTCCACGCGTATATACCCCCGCCCAACCGCGTTCGGGGCTCAAAGAAATCTGCTGCTACGCCTGCCGCTCCTCGCAAGCCTCGCGGGCCCCGCAAAAAGCAAGAAGGAAAAGTTACGCGCCCTCGTCGGTCTTTCCTGCGCCCTGGCCCGGCCTCGCGTCGCAAACTTGCAGGTATAAACGACACCGTTAGCTCGTCCACTTCCACCGAGTCGCCGGAAGCATCCTCCCCGTTTCTTTGGCAAGGAGGCGTAGATGCGTATGGGCAACCCACGGATACGAGTTTCTCCGATGTATCCGAGTGCGAATCTTCCACCTCGAGCTGCGCGATGCTGGTTACTCCGATCGAAGAAATGAACCTGGACACGCTCTACGATCCTTCGTTACATCCAGACTGGATGGCAAAGTACGAGATGGGCTACGAGAAACTCGACGCGACCGGGATGAAGCATGTCCCGGAATCTCTTCCCGCCGCTGGGCATTTCACGTTGCCGGGTGCTGACATGCTGACGGGCCGTGGAGGATGCTTGTGTCCAGAGTGGATGATCGAAGCGGGTATCGAAGGATGGGACCAGTCTGTGCTGGACATGCACAAGGATTTCTACGCGCTCGCCGACTGAACGCTTGCATTTGTTCTTTCTCTTTCTCGTTTGCACTTATTTAATCTTGGACTCGCTTATAACGTCGTTCCGATCGTCCTGCCCACACTCCTTTGCTTCATCCTCTAACAACCATCAGCATCTCTTGTATTGATAACACTTCATTCTCTTTCATTTCCATCACCTTGATCAGATATAATGTTAGATGCAGACGATCACGATGTAACCATACCGTTTTATATAGATAACATCGACTGTCTTCGGTAACCCAACACATACCTCTCGCAGACCGTGCTACCCTGGTCACACCGATCACCAGACTGAATATGGTTCACATCATTTACGAGTTCCTTGGGCGTACACAGCAACACAGCCATCCAGGGAATGCTATCGCCAGCCTCAAGATAGCTTTGTCCGACTCTCGCTGGTGTGATCTGCGTCAGTGGTCCAATATGAGTCCAGTCGAACTACACGCACCGTGAGATGGACCCCTTCAGCGGAAGGGTGAGACGGATCAACCGCATGTTGTGCCTGATGGGAGTGCCCAGTTATAATGCAGACGTGATGTTAAGAAAGGAAAAAGTACCTGGTCGGCTTGATTTGCAGGTGCAGTGGCACGCCCACTAGTGGAAGCGTTCTTGCTCGCAGTGCTGGTAGTAGCCTTTGCAGCCTTTTTCTTCTATGTTGTCTGATGAGTCCGGGGTAGAGAACTGGAGAAACAACGAACGTTGCGATATCCATCATATTTTGCAACCGTCCGCTAAGATGA
>JBBPLR010000126.1:0-45115 GCA_038089915.1 Sutorius australiensis | reverse complement strand
CCTGAAGAATCAACTTGTGGTGTTGAATGTGAACAATGCAAATGATGCATGCATTGAACATGAATATGTTCAATCTGATGGTGTGGTATACCAGAAAATTGATCAACAGGCACAGAAGAGTGATTCTAAAGTTATCAATATGAGATCCCTAACATGACTTAGAAATAATAGATGCAAGATATTGCTTAAGATGCTTACATGTTGATATTAAAGTCTTGAAGGAAATCCCAGCTA
Organism: Sutorius australiensis; assembly: GCA_038089915.1. Taxonomy (NCBI): domain Eukaryota; kingdom Fungi; phylum Basidiomycota; class Agaricomycetes; order Boletales; family Boletaceae; genus Sutorius; species Sutorius australiensis. The sequence continues at coordinate 44,881 of JBBPLR010000126.1, read as the reverse complement.
TGGCTGATGAAACAGGCAGATCGTAAGAGACAAGTGGCTTGTAGAGTTTAGGCGTAGAGTGCCTGTTACTGGGTTTACACTGTTGTGCAGACCAGTCAGATCTAACTGTGACGTTTGCAGGTGAAAGGATAGAATAAAGGAACTGAGGACTTAAGGTCCTACAGTGACGCTACTTATACTATACAGGTGCTGTGCTAGGATTGTGGGTACAGCTAAATACAGATGATACATGTAGTACGCGCAGCGGTGGCAGAATGGAAGAGTGGAGCGTGATGGAATGGAATGATGGAAGTGTAAGGAATGGAAGAGGATCTAGATACAAGATTAGATCCGATACATACGATGAGATTGAGATGAGATCCTGATCTAGGATTGGATCGGGATCGAGATGAGATTGAATTGGGTAGAAAAAGGAAAGTCCCAATGTCTCCGTAACAGCTGACCTATCTAAGCTATCTAATCTAGGGCTATATAGATGGTCTACCTCAGGCTTCTGGCCTAGAAAAGTTGTATGTAGGCTCAGCTGCCAAGGGGAATCCAAGATGTCACCCTTTACAAACCAGGCATGACCCTAGTGCAGGCTAATCAACCTCCAAGGGGAGGGAGTGTGAAAAAAACTATAGTAAAAAAGAAAAAGGTAGAATTCTGCCCTTCTGGAAGCTCCTCTAAAGGTATTGAGGGTAAATGAAAATGAAATCTTAGGCAATGGCCCAAGCACCACTTGACCCTGTGGATCAAGTTTGAGGAGAAGGAGAGAGCAGAGTGTGGTAGTGGAAGGAAAGAAAAGTGGAAATGTATCTCTTATCAGTATGGATCAGTTATCAGATCATGATCAGTCAAGCTACTTTTTGGTTGCAACACAGACTTAGATATGTACAGCAGTAATTTGTGTGCTAATGAAGCCTGGATACACAGGATATGGCAGATACCACAGGATTTTGTGTATAGTGCAGAGGGATGGGGTAAAACACTGAAAAACTGGGCTGGGGAGCTGGGTGAAGGTTTGATTCCAAAAAAGGAAATGCCATGTGGAAATGCAGAACAGCCAAAATATGCAAAACAGCCAAAATAGGTGGAAGAGGTGTCAGCTCACTTTTCAAACTCATTCATTGCCTGCTAATATTTAGATGTGATAGGGGCTATACCTTTACTTCTATGCACACATGTGTAGAACACATGTTCTTCTCTTCCATTCTACATAGCCTTGCAGGCTATGCTATGCTTTCATTCTGAGGCTCTGCAACCTCACTGCAATCTCATGGACTATTTTCTTATTTATTTAGATCTATAGATTAGATCATAACATATGTGCATAGATTGTGGACACTATACATATATACTCAAGGGTTCTAGCTGATGTCCCCAGTCTAGTTCTCTTCAGATTTCTCCAGTATAAGCTACCAGGGAGATACTTCCCCAAGTAGCCCCCAAGTTAGATCTAGTGCAGAGATAACTTCCCTGTCCATCAAGCTCAGGTGCTCTGGCAAGAGGCCTAGTGGCCTTAGGGGTTTGAGTTGTTCAGTACTCACATACTTCTAAAAATACAAGATTTCTTTTTTTTTATCACAGCCTTCAGTAGGACTTCCCTGAGGACACTCCTGACTGTGTAAGTGCAGGAAGGAGTACTAATACTAATGTTGATGAATTGGGTTGCCTGGATCACATTTTTTATCTTTCCATTAATAACTTATTGTATCATCACCCTTTTATTAATAGAATTAAATTTGGAATGATAATCACCATGAAGTCTAGCCTGCACTTGGCAGTGTTTCTGAGGGGTCTGGTATACTATAGACCTCCTTGGGCCTATTTTGGAAACAGTCCTTCCAAATAAAAGACCAAGAGATGAAACAGAGATGATACTACATATATATTCTAGCAGAGATAATTGATTTTATAGTAATAATAGGAGAATAAATAGGAAATAAAGGGCCTATATATAGTGTCAGGTACTTATTTATATAATGTTGACATAATAGAAGCATTATCTAATCTATGTAATCATGTTACAACATGCTAAGGTCCAATATATGTAAGTAGAATTTAAAGTCAAAAAACTGTCCAAATGAGCTATCATTCTGAAATGACTGCCATTTCATCAAATCTCAACCAAATCCTTTGAATATTGGATCAACAGAAAGCCTGGAATGAGTACTTCATTCCATATACTAACATGTTAGGGCTAGGGTTAAGCATTGTTGAGCACCACCACATTTTTTGAAAAATATGCAAACATCCAGACAGTTTTTTGAGCCACTGTTAAGTGCAGAAGGATGGGATAAAACACTGGGTGCTGGGTTAGGGAGCTGGGTGAAGGTTTGGATCCAAAAAAGGAAATTCCATGTGAAAATGCAGAACAGCTGAAATATAGCTGAAATAGCTGGTAGAGGTGTTGGCTCAGTTTTCAAACCCATCCATCACCCATTAATCTTTAGATAGATAGATAGATAGATAGATTTAGAAGAAAGATCTAACAAAGCATGCATAGATCCCAGCATTCACAGCCAATGAAAATAATCTATAAATCACATCTCATCCCTTTATTTTCCATTTGTTTGCAGCATCAGCACCTAGAACAGCCATGGACCAACTGCACAAACATTAGTGCCCAGGGGAAAGGAAGGGAAAGGGAAAGGTACACGCACTCCGCCCGCGAATACCCTCCGGTCGGATCTGCAAACAACTTTGATGGATTAGATTAAGCGCCTTGACCGCGTCCCGCGCCCGTATCACACACGAGATGTTGATCTCGCTCGCACCCTGACTGATCATCTCGATGTTGACGTTGCCCTGCGCGAGTGTCTGGAACATTCGGCCGGACATGCCGACGAGGTTACGCATCTGTTTGCCAACAAGCGAAAGGATTGCCATGTCTGTGTGGATCGAGACCTGTGCGTGGGTGAGGTCGTGCGCGGACAAGGATGGAAACAAGGCCCAGCGCACCGATCCGCTCTTTTGGAGCTCAGAGACCAACCGGCTCATAATCTTCCGCGACAAATTATCCTCGATCGCCATGCTCACATGCACCTCGCTCGTGCTAATCAAATCCACGACGACGCCAAACCTATCGAGCGTCCCAAAGATGCGCGCAAGGAAACCGTGCGAGACGCTCTTACGGTTCGAGTTCACGTTGAGCACGACGATGCGCTCCTTGATCGTGACCGCCGTCGGGAGGCGCGTGCTCTGATGGACGCTCTCTGGTGAGATGAGCGAGAGTGTCTGGAGTGTCAGCGCAGGCGCCGACGCCGTGCCGGAGAGGGAGACGGGAGACGTATCCGTGTCGGATTCGTTGGAGACTTCGTCCGGGTCGGGGTGAATGACCGTCCCTCCGCCGTTGGGGTTCTCTACGTTCTTTATCCTGATAGGTATCTTCCGTCGGATAGCCTGGGGTAAACATGGTAACGATGAGCGTTGGTGGAAAAGACACGGCACACGGACCTGCTCCATGGTAAACGGATGGACGACTTCGCTCCCATAGTACGTGAGTTCTGCGGCCTCGTCGGGCCATATGATGGGTATAAGACGCGCCGTGGGCACTTTTCGCGGGTCGGCGGTGAATATGCCGTCGACTTCCTTCCATATCTGGAGCTCGGAGGCATGGAGGCCGACGGCGAGAAGCGCTGCTAGGAGGTCGGTGTAACCCCTGCCGACCTGACGTAGCAATGACCCCGGGACTGGACCAAAGAAACCTGTATTGTGTTGGTGGGGGACGTACAAGACGGACGGCAACACGCACCCGTGACGACAGGCACTCTCGGTGCACACGCTTTTACGCGTTCTCCGACAGCGGTAGCGACGCCATCATAAAAGGACTGATCTAGAGATCCCTCTGCATGGAGATCACCGTCATCAGAGATAGGCACGATGTCTTCGAGTGAAATGTATTCGGCATCTATGCCCTGCGAGATAAATTCGCCGACGTGACCAATCCTGACCGCTGATGCCGCGAAAAACCTACTTGATCTCGAAGGATAGCTGTCATAAGCTTGCATGCTAGGCGTTCGCCGAAACCAATGATGCTATCTCGGGACCGAGGGGACACTTCATCGATCACCTGTGATGTAGCCAAATATACGAACGCGAACTGTGAGATCAGGGAACCAAGCCCACCTGCGCTGCAAAGAGGAACGCACGGAGCCAGTCGCAGTCGCGCTGTATCTCTGCCTCAATTTCTTGTAGAATTCCGGGAGTCTCGATGGAAGCTCTGGCAGCTTCCAAATGTTCGGAACGTATAAGCTCGACGGTGACGCTGAACTCGGGTACGTTTTGCCCTGATTGGGAGTCACTCAGCGGCGTGAGGGAAAGGGGGAAGGAAGTCGGGGACGAGCTGCGTGTTCGCGGCGAGGCGCTCTCGGGTCGTCCAGAGATACCATTGGTCACAGGTGACATCGTTCCGGACCTAGAATGCGCCTTGTTCGATGGTTGTTGTCTTGCCTCGGATGCGGCTTTGAGCAACAGGTTTGTCGTTCCGAGTGCCTTGGTAGATCCTGAACGTGCAGAGCAGACGATAGCGATCTTGTATTGATCGATGTAATTCCTACGATAGATGATCGGGTCATCCTAGGGACGGCACGATGGATAGACTCACGAGATGATATCCTTTGCGATCTGGACGGAAAACTTTCCAACACTAGTGCCTCCAAATTTTTGGACGAGCCATCGCGTAGAAGGATCGATGGTATTTTGGTGTTGATTAGGAGGTGTTGATGGTGGTGAGGTGGAGCAGGTAGAAGGTGAGCTCGAAGAGCCCTGATCAATGTCCGATTCCGACATGGCACTTAAAGAAAACAGTAAGAATTCTAGATCGGTCGGATCAGTACTGAATTTTTTAGCACGGCGGCGTTGACGACGGCTTCGGAGAGGTCTTGAGAAAGTCCTGTGAGACTCATGCGACCCCCGGACACTGCATGTGAGGGTCTTTCGTCCCTGGCTGGTTTAATGACCGCGGGTACATACCCAACGAGGACGACGCTCAGAATAAGTTACGCCAGGGACGGCGTTGAACATTGCTGTTACAGGGTGGTACCAACCCACCGCCCTGATCCAAATACATGCGACGGATAGACCAGTTGACACGGCAGGCACGCCATCATGCGTCCGTTCCTGCTGATCCCCATTCCACGTCTCGACTCGACGACCCACGACCGAGGGGTTCGGAGATGGGCGAACGCTTCCCGCTACTGTTGAGCAGGCTGAATCCTCGCGGGAATGTTCTCCTCTGAGTACACGTGCACGAAATCGGGTCGAGGTCTGATACCAAGGATGACATTGATATCAGTGATGGCAAGCGACCAGAGTATGACCACGAATGGCCAGCACGCCGCCATAGCACATGACACGCGGCGCCAAGTCTATCTCTTCTCGTAGCGGGGAGATGGCCGAGATTTGGCAGGTCGAGACAGCCAGCTCGGAATGGCAATGGCCACAGGGGAAACCCAGGGTCGTCTATGCAAGGTTGCCCCATCCGAAAGGGAAGACGGACTCGGATGCGACGCCATCTTCTCGCAGACGGTGCCGCAGGATGGAAGACCATCTCTCCGAGGACGCGAAGAGGACGGAAGAAATTCACGCCGAATTGTGCGTCCTTGTTTCCAAAATCACCCCCACGAGGCAAGCGTGCCTTGATCATTCCACCTCAGGCACAAACCAAGTCACTTCTCGGTTTTGGGGTGGAGTTTGGGTACGCAAAATACGCACGACACGGACAAAAAGGTTACTAGCGATCCGTCTTAGAATACCCTCGACACTTGTCCTTTTTTTCTTCATTTCTCTTTTTTCCTTTTTTTTTTTTTAAAAAAAAAGACCTCCTTGGCAAGTTGGACCCAACACGGTGTATCACTTAAATTAGCGTGCCTGACCCTTACTACATTGCTGCCGGACCCTCTCCCCTCTTGTCCTACCACCACCATGCCCTCAGGAAACAAGCTACAGCTGGACTACGATCCCCTGGACGAACTCCTCAAACCACCCCCGGGCGAAACCGAGGAAGACCGCGTCATCCGGCTCGCCCAAGAGGCCGAGGCACGAAGAATAAGCCATCAGATCGACGAGTCTATCAAGGCAGAACGACAGCAACAAAAGAAGAAGAGCGTCGTCAGGCTCCTCCTACTGGGCCAAAGCGAGTCCGGCATGTCCTCCCCTTTTCACCTCCTTGAACCGCTCTAACCGATAACCCTTGATTTCCCAGGCAAATCGACCACCCTCAGACGTCAGTCGCACCGAGCCTACCTCGGTTGACTCTCACCCTTTTCCCACAGATTTCCAGAGGCTGTACACACCCTCTGCGTTCCGTGAAGAGCGGATTCTATGGCGCAGCGTCATCCAGCTCAATGTCGTTCGCTCGGTTCGGACCATTATGGACGCTCTTTCGAACGTACGGCTTCCGCCCGTGGACAGTGGAGGCGAGGATAGCGACGACGATACCCCACACATACCCCATGAAATCGACGTGCTCCGGATGCGTCTCATACCCCTGCGACACATCGAGGCACTGCTCATCGCGAAGCTCGTCCCGCCAACCGAGGCGGACGTGGCCTCCTTTGTCGGAGGCGTCGGCTTCGGCCCATACCCGTCACGTCGCAGTCCCAGTGTAGAGCGGGCCTGGCGGACACAAGAAGTCTTTGTTCGTCCGGGCGCCACCTGGAAAGGCGCCCTCGCCAAAAGTTCCCGCAGAGAAGGTCGGCCGACCTCGTTGGGAGATACCGGTATGACCACGCAAGACGAGGCACAGCAAGTCCTTCATACCTGTTGTGACGATATAACAGTACTGTGGAACAACAAGGTCGTGCGAGAGGTTCTTCGGCGGCGAAAGATAAGACTGGAAGAGCTTCCAGGATTGTAACGTCCACGTTTACTCGCTGACACGACGGTTTGCTAATCATTTCTAGTTTCTTGAATGACGTGGATCGTGTTACGGCGCTCGATTATATTCCTTCTGATGGTAAGCCTGACACACGAGCTGCTTTTCAACCGACTCATTGCATTGCGATAGACGACGTTCTGCGAGCTCGTCTCAAGACTGTCGGTGTCTCGGAATACAGATGCGAAATGGAGGCGGCCGCAGGTCGTGAACAGGGTACCGAATGGAGAATAGTCGACGTCGGAGGTTCTCGGTCGCAGGTATGTTTACCGCGATCCTTGAGAGACTTCTGGCTAAAGAACCCTTTTCCTCCAGAGAGGTGGGGCATCTCTATTTCGGCTTGACGCACTCACTCATAGTCTCTCTCAGCAACGTGGGTACCGTTCTTTGACGATGGTACGTCTTTACCCGAACACCGTCGTACCCTTCCGACGATGCCATCTCAGTCGATGCTATCATCTTCCTTGCTCCAATATCTGGATTCGACCAAGTTCTTGCCGAAGACCGAAGCGTGAACAGATTGGTGAGCGCCTCCTTCGCAACGCGTGGACGTGTGTGGTTCTCAATGGCTTCTAGGAGGACAGTGTCTTGCTATGGAAGGCCGTTTGTTCGAACAAGCTACTCGCCAACGTTGATCTGGTCCTTTTCCTAAACAAGTGCGATATCCTGGAGGCCAAGCTCAACTCGGGTATCCGGTTGTCCAAATACGTTCGCAGCTATGGTGATCGCTCGAACGACATTGAGACCGCGTCAAAATGTTTGTCTCGCTGCATCTTGCACGGACGTGACTGACCGGCATCATCAGACTTTAGGAGCAAGTTCAGCGCCATCCACCGCGAGTACTCGCCGTTACCTCGGAAATTTTACGGGTTCTGTACTTCTGTCACAGTAGGAATTCCCCCCTAACGACGAATGGCACCACGCTGATTCAATCCTGATAGGATACCACGACGACTGCCGGCATCCTCGCTAGCGGTGAGCTATTTTCTCATTCATGGGAGCCAAGTACCCACTTACTCGACGGCAGTACGGGACATGGTCGTGCGAAGACATCTAAAACAATCTAAACTTTTGTAGCATCTTCTATTCCCTTTCTCTGAGCCAAATATATTGGTAAGACGCGACTACGCTGTCGAATCTTATCGTGCTGCTGACTGCTTTTTGTTGTGTTTCCGCAGTCACAGTATCGGTTCTTTACAGCCCAACCCATACCTTACGAATCCAGCATAGGACTTTTGTCTAACAAATGTTATCGCCAGGTCTATTACTCAAGTACCCACGTCTCATATGATCCACACGCCTCTTCACGTCACCGACGCGATCTGGTCTCGTCCCGGTCGAGCGGAGCGGACGGAGGTCGTGCGTTGCTTGCACGCCTCATGTTTTTTGATCTCTTCATTTTCATTCATTATATATTTTCACTCACTTGGGCAACGGATCTAGAAACAATGAGCCTTTTTCCCTCCTTCCCTCTTGTGGAGCCCCAGCCCCTTTTTGATTTGTTGCGCTGTCCTCACCGGTGTGCTGATATCTCATGTGCCGCTTCGTCTCTTCTCTCACATGCACCTTGGTCCTCTTTTGCATTGTTTTTCCCTTTTTTTGTGGTTCCGTTTGTGGTTCCTGCTTGTATGAGTATCCGAGATTGTACGTTCGGCATACATATATGTCTACATGTAGGTTTTATGCATGCTGTCCTGGTGCGATGGCCCCTGTGCATGTCCACACGCAAATATGTAATACGTGATTCCTCCCTCTCCTCCCTTGCCCTTTGCTTTGTCTGGGCCTGGGCATCCGATGGTTGGGACTCAAGTACTCACCGTCAGTTGAGGTGACTTGTCATGTCATCAATCATCATTATTAGGATGCCCATATGTCATAGTTGGTACGCATACATTGAACTCCGCGCAACCATGTGCAGTGTCATCGAGTTGATCGGGGTGTGCCTAGATGGAAGTTGATGTGCAGATCTAGGGACAAGGAACGAGGGGTGGGACGAGATCAAGAGTGAGAAAGAGGGTACATGTGTACGTGGGTTCGTATCGTCGGACCCAATGTGTTAGCCGCCGGTGTCGACCCCGGCGGCTAGAACGGTGGACGCTGCCAGTGGGAAATGGAACTTGGGAGCGGGTCCACGGGTAGTCGCCTTGCCAGGGGTCCGTCCATGTCGCCCTCTTGGTATTGGTATCCGTCGTGGTCTGGGTGTGGATCTCGACTTTTCAATGGCCCGCCCTCCCCTTTGTCCGATGTTTTTCGCGCACCAATTTGGAGTGTTTCAAGGCTGCATGTGTGTGTGGGAGGGAGGTGGTGTGAACCACTCATCGGTTGCCAAGCGCACGATCGGATCTGTTAGAGGAACCTGGGGAGCCCGAGGGAGCGGCGGAGGGAGCGGACCTTTGGCTGGCGGCGACTTGTGGTGTACTGGTAGATCGGCGACACGGATGGCTCCGCGGAGGAGCGCGGCCCCGGGGAACGGAGTAATGGATGGGCCTACTGATCCGCCGTTGGAGTTGGCGGCGACTCGGAGTAGATCGACGGCGGCGGGAGGGTTCCGCAATGGAGCGCAGGCTCAGGTCGATGTAACGCTGGGGATAGTAGCAAGGATACTTCAGTCTGATACAGCCATGCCCGGCGGCTGTCCTGCACGTGCGCCACGTTCTCGACCGTAATTGCGACGTTGGCGTCGCGCGATCGGCTCGCATGCCATCGGTGCTGACTTATCGAGGAACGTACATATCGCCCAAGGCGGGGAGAGGCGAACCGAGGTTCCTTGATGGCGTTTGCTTCCAGCTTCTCGCCACAGTGAAGCGATGACCGCGTCCTCCGCGATGCGATAAACAATGCTTATCGGATGGTGACTAGTGTTTGAAGGGGCAAGCGGTGCGTGTGCGCGGTGACACCGACCGTCTGACACGATCAGAGGCAGAGCGGAAGCGCCACGCATCATCTCGGAATTAAATTCACATCGGCACCTATCAGCATCGAGTCCGATGTAGCCGATCTCGGGTTTGACATGGATGTTTGATGTCGACACCGCCTCCAGGGAAGAGGCACGGTACCAAAATTCAAATATGTGTCGGTGTGGCTGCCTTGAACGTGCCTCTCGAGCAAGGCTGAAGGTGTCGTGGGCTGCACACGGAGGGAAATGGACTTTTCGGGACGAGTTCACGGCTGCGGCGAAACAAACGATCGTGTAATCGTGCGTCGTTGCGGCCTGACGCCAGTCGGGGGATGGGAACTGTGATAAGGCCCCATTCTTATAATCCAAATTATCAATGTTTGAATCAACCTGGCGCTGGAGGTACAAGAGCAAACTTCAACGCTGGCGCCGCTCTGAGACCTACTGACTATCGCGTGGTGTGGTAACCACGGGACAGGGCAAGGTGAGTCTCTTCGCCGCACCAACGGTGGCATGGTATGGATCGGTATGTGCGACGCGTTATTCCTGCGGGAATTCCGAACATAGCGTCAGCACGCCCCCTCCCCGAGTTTCCTACGTGTCAGCGCGTCCCATAGACGCAATGCCAACTTCAAGGGATGCGGCATTGCTCAAACCATGATTCTGGTTCTGGGGCTTGACGAGTGATACTAGCATAAGTGAAGAGAACGAGAACTTCGATCAGCCATGACCACGGTAGAAGCAAAGTTGACCCACAACTAAGATCAAGGTAAGCAAGGGACTTTTCTGAGCGAGCTGTTCGGGGCGTTCTCATCTCCGGGATCAATTGACGCTGAAGTATGTCACTTTGTCGGAAGTATGGTCGACCGTTTGTTTTGGGGGGTGAAAGCGAATTACTTATTTGTTTAGTCCAGGAAATGATCAAGATATCGGTCTGGGAGAATGACACTACATATTCCGAGTCTGATTTCAAGTTACTTGCCGATTAACCAGAGCAGATTATATCGGGTTTGGCAAGGTTGACGCATCATATCTAGCCGTATCGTCAACACATCATGCTCTGCTAATCGGCATCCTGTCACCGATTTAGTAGAATCGGACACTAGGGTGAGCCAGGTGGCGGTGTGGCTGGCGCGAACATTCCCTCGCGTCGAGTGCCCGCTCCTCGGTGCTCCCTATGGCGCATCCACCGGTCTCCCACCGCGTGGTCGCCTTCTTTTCTGCCAGCTCACCAGCATTGCTAGTTAGCTCATGTCGCTGCACGCTGCGGCGGCATTTCGTCTTTAACCCGCGTCCTACGGCCTTCAACCCCACGGACGCTGCCCTTTGCCAGCGAACTGGCGCCCTCGTCACCAACTCGCTGGCGCGTCACAAGTTGCATGCCGACGCTCATCGAACCACAGCTGACGTGTTGCGCGTCTCGCCTTTCCATGCATCCACAGGCGCGAGCCATACATGTCGCCTCTGTGTCCACTGGCGCTGAGCCATACTGCACATCGCATCGACACTCGTCATGCGTCCACTAGTACCTAACATACGCTGTGACTCCGCCTCGGAGCCTTCTCTTTCTGTGGGGTGAGCTCTACCAGTCATGTTACAGGCTCCTTCCGCATGGGTAAGCAGCTTGCTCGCCCCCACAATGCTGCAGGCCGGAGGGCCTCGCCCACGTCCTCACTCTTACCATGTATATACCTACTAATATGTAGTATGTACACCGTACAACCCTTGCCCACGAGCCTGGCTAGCACATTTAAATGGCTCGCAAGAGAGTCTCCAGGTGATAATGTCACATTTCCTGCTTTGCAGATTTGAACCTTTCAAGGGCACAATGGCGGAGATCGGAAACCACCATCTCGGGTAACCATGAAGACCCCGTTGCATTGGTTCATTGGTCGTGACGTATCTGGCCGGGATGAACGATTCTCTCGGTCCCGCCGAGAAGAATGTGAGGCTAGGAGGTCTTGCTCATGGTTTTGGTTTTTGAGGCAGAGGTACGATTGACGATCATGCTGCGATACCGGAGCAGAGGTACTAGGACGCCTCAATGTATCGCCACAAGTTGGTAGGATGGAGACTTGCGGTACGTAAGGTACTGCCCAACGACAATCTATTGAGTACGTCTTCGGGTATCCCGGGCGGTCTCATGATGGGAGTTTGTAGTGCCCTGTTACCATCCAGAAGCATTACGGCGCATTTTTACAGCAGGGACTAAACGTTCCGAACATGGGTACTGCTACCGACTCCCTCCGAGTCGCAGCAACCTCCAGACACCTCTCGGCTAATAATTAACTCAGGTCATATATAAGGATCCACTTCTTTGTGTCGTCCCTCATTCTCCCTTTGTCCTCTCCCTTCCGTTGTGTAGTCCGTAGTTCATTTTACCTTGTAGAGGTGACTAGCACGGGGCTATTATAGTGCTTGGGTGTAACTGTTGGTTGACACATTGTTTCCCCTTGCCACCACCTTGGCTGTAGTGTTGGCGCTGATGGACTTTATCGTGAATAGTAAAGTATCTTTTCTTCGAGCCGAGTGAAAGTAACAAATTGCAACACTAATCTACCTTTCGACGTCTCGTGTGATATAGTTCAGACGGTGGTGGTATTCAGGGCTAGTTATAGTGATGATATGTAGAGAGCAATTGGAGAAGGGTACATATGATAGCAGAAGTGCCTCCCGGTCCACATGAGACACCTGCTAGGTTGGGGGGTGGGCTGCGGGGGTGGGTTTGGAACTCCCATAGGGAACCGGCAGTGATGCACCCCCGAGTGAGACCCGAAACAGATGGACCGCAGAGCGGCGAAGGTGGTCTGAGCCGAGGGAGAAAAGTGCATGAAGCAACGAGGGCGCAGGGGTAAGGAAGGGACGGGCCGGAGGAAGTGGCATGCAGGGAGGGGGATGCCGCTCGCTTGCAACTCTTGGGGCTGCATGGTGCTGAATGACGTGTCTGGCATCGACTACAGTGGGTAATTATTGACGGATAGAGGAAACATGGTGAGACACGTTGAGCGGCAGACCCACAGACGGAACTGGAGGTGAGAAAATTTATTGGCGAAAAGCGGGCACGATGTGTGGCTCACCGGGACGACTGGATGAGGTGGTAGCCGGGGGCTAGGCGAGGAGGGAGCGTCAGCCACGCTGTTGACGAAGGGAAAAGTAGCTAAAACTCACCTAAAGACCGCTAAATCGATCCCTCAGGCGTCAGCCATGCACATGATGAGTAAATAGAATGGGCAGCCTTGACCGCGATGGTAAACGAGGCTAGACAAGGACACAAGCGACGAGATGGATGGGGAAGATGAGGGTAAGAAGCAGAGCAGAGGCGGGCGGTGGCGTGTTTGGAGTTACTAAATTTGGGCACTACTAGCTGCGCTGACCCACCTACCCAGCGCTGCCTTCAGCGTTGTTATTGCAGCTATAAAACTCATGCCATGATATCTCTCGTCTCCAGAATCCCCCAGCCCCTCAGAGATGGACCTGACCAGCCATCAGCGTGCTGCCGTTGATCGTGCACACGCAATTCTTGAGGGGGCAGGGCTCTCACTGGACAATCTCGACACAATCATTTCGCTGTCTCGATCTTCCTCACGGCTTTCCTCTCGTTCAACCACACCTTTAAGTCATTCGTTAGAAGCCTCACCAGCTGTTATTGCATCTCGATACCTTCCCCCACCGGCGCGCGCATTCACCCAGGCCGAGCTCAGCGAGAAACGGCACAAAATTAATGCCAAACTCGCAGCACACCAGATCGTGTTCCATGGGCCTTGTGCCATTGTCGAGTACCCTCAGACTGGCAGTGCGGAGGATGTTGCTGTTGCGCATGTCTTTCCGATCGATCCCGATAACTTCAAGCATCCAAAATCCAGCTTTCAGTATTCTTTGGGCGACTCGCACGGTGGTCGTGGGGGGGTCTACTGTAGTCTATTGGTCAATAACCAGGGTGAGCGGGTGTCATGCAACCGGCTCAAGTCGTCATGTAAGTACGCTTTTTTGGATCTGTTCTAAAATATTCATTCGATGGCAGGTCGTGGTCTCAAGGTCTGCTCTGCCAGTGGTAGCGAGTCAACGGCCTACCTTCCGCACTCGTATACAAGCCGAGAGCAAGCAGGCGGACCATCTCTCCGATGTGCAAATCTCGCCAGTACCGCCCGCATGGAGGTCTTTATGAAGACCCTGGCTCTTTTTTGTTCGCTGAGCGAGCATGGCTGCTCGTTTAGCACCACTCCTGAGTATACAACAGTGGCCACCGCTACCCGGGATTCCGACACTGAACCAGAAACAGACTTCGAAGATATTGATAATTCTAGTATGCCTGGAGCCTCGACACTCATCAAACACTGTCGTGGGAGCAGACGGAAACTACATAGCGAAGATGAATCGAAATGCAAGGGCAAGCTGGTGATGCGACACAATCGATTCAACCAGTACATTGTCACGTACGTTGTCTCACTTTAAGATATGCATGCCTGACTGATAAATGTGTAGTTGCCAATACCGTACGCACGCTCGCCGTGACCACCTCCTCCTTGGCAACTTACAGGAGTACAATATTGAATACCTGCATGCTCTTCTCGAGAACGATGCTCCTATTATTGCAAAGCATGAGGTTGCTGCTATGCAGGACGGATACGGACCTCGTGTGCCATGTACATTTGCCACATCACCTTCGACACAAATGCAACTGTGTCGTATGTACCTGCTTTTATTTTATTTTTTTCCTTCATTAGCTGATATGTCTATAGCACATTGGCATCGCTTTGCCAACGGTACCCTTGCTCGAGGATCACTTATCCCCTGGACAGTGAAATGCCCAGCTACGTTCCATATCTATACACCACTCAATCTTAATGCATGTCCCTCCATTGTTGTCATTTGTCGGGGACATCATTCGCATGCGCCACCAGCACCTGTGAAGACGCCGCCACCACTTGTTGCAGTTTTACAGACTCTGCTATCCGACATGGGCTGGCGACTTGCTGATGCTACGCCACGACGCATCATGCTTGATGCTGGATTCATGTATGGACTGCGGAATGTGCTTGGTTGGACATCAAGCCAATCTCCAACTCTTTCAGACCTGCATCCATCTCTTACGAACCTTGACCATGTCCGCCGCCTCATCAATACCGTCCGTCTTGATAAATTTCCATTGGGAACTGGTTTCGAAGGTAGGCCTCTAATTGTTTTATTTTTCCAGCTAGGATTTACTTGACTATTTTCAGCCATCACACAGCTAGCGAGCGACACTGCTTCCCAATCTGACCGCTATGTTCGCTGTGCGGCAACATACAAAGTGAGGGGTGGTCAGTTTCAACTTGTCGTTTGTATGTCGCCTGCTATGTCATCTCAGCTCATGAATGCACGGCGGCTCTCAATTGACATGTCTTTCAAACGAGTCTCTGGAAAATGGGAGGAGTTCGAGGTTGAAACCTGGGATGACCATCATATGCGGTGTAAGCCTTTCTCTTTCTCTTGCAAGTGCCAACTTGACTGGCACATATAGCAATCGTTGTGGCACGCGCATTCACCACTTCCGAATCAGCTGAAGCACACCATATAATGTTTACACGCATTTTTGAGATCGCAAAGGAAGATACTGGCCGTGATATCACATTCCACTATGTAAGTGGCCATGGAATTCAGTCAATCATTGCAGATGGTCATCGAGGTCAAGCACTTGGTAAGTTTAACGTATACATTTTTGATTGCAATACTCAATGTTACTAGGTCTTGGAATGTTTTGTGTGTCACTATGTTATGGCAACCAAATGCACTGTCGATATGAACCTCATCGACGGCTGTGTGAACTCAACCCATATGATCACCTTCGTCGGATATATCGACTTTGTATTTTTCATTTTCGGCGAAATGTAGATCGGCTCTATTCATTGGTCACGCCTAATGTTTACAATGCAATGCGAAGTATCTCATCATTTGACAAGCACCCTGATTTTGCCAAGACACTCCAAATAATCAGAAGTGGTGGTAAAAAAGCACAAGGTATGAAAATTATATTAATATAGAATATGCTACATCTAACAAATACTTATGCAGACTGGCTGAAAGACAAAGAATCTGCTGGCTTTGTTATCCCAGCCCTCTACTTCCCATATAGTTTAATGCCGGCTGAGATCTGGCAGGCATCACCCACAACCACCAATGGAAATGAGCAAGCACATCGCAATATTAATCGAGATGGAATCAACCTTACTTTGCTTGGTGGTGTCATGCATGGCAAGGACTATGACGAGCGAGTGAACAAAAGTATCCAAGTCCATGCACAATATGGTATTCTGGCACGCGATCAAGCCTCTACCCATGTATTTCGGGCAACACGGGCAGTCTCTCGTCTAGGTTGGTGAAACAAAAGTCAATTCTACATAACTAACAAATTCTACAGTGTTGTCACAACGAAAGCACCTACCTGTGGTTGATGAACACTTCGAAAATGAGCCCAACATCACTGAAACATTTTCCCTTCCCCCACTCGACAATATTCCATCCTTTGTCCAACCCCCAACCACAGTTCCCTCATCACAAATACATGACCTTGCACAGAGTCATTACTTACCCCTTCCAACTAATACATCACACATCCCTAACTCCCTACCACCAGCTCTACAGTATACAATCTCGACCTATAGCACACTAAACAATGCACTGATGCCTAGCATCAATGCCCCACATAAGCCTTATCCCATACCTATCAGGAGCATAAAGGATCACCCTTCGAAGGAAGTACAGATTGAGTACAATAACTTCGCTATATCAAACTTTAGCTCACTCACGGGTGCACTCGGATAACTAATAGACATGCATGAGACACATAGGTAGAGAAAGTTGAATGAAAAAAACTTATCTGACAAGTATGGAAAGTTGACACCATGAACACGAAAACAGAATCCAGCAAATCTAGCAATAGCTGTGTGGCATAATATTAAACAGACTCGTAGAAAGAAACAAAAAAGACAGTTCACCTGAGGTAGTGGAGTCCAGTCATTACAGTGCCGAGTGGGCATGACGACACAACATCTTTCATAGGATGAGCAATGTCAATACAAACATTCCAAGGCTGAAGCTTACTTTTAGCAGGTTCAGACTACCCAGCTTTCGCAGGCTGGCTCAACCCGGGCTTGCTACTCGACACATGCACATACCCAAGTCAAACGAAACATCCTCTAAAAAAGTCCATTAAGCAGCACTACAAGTAGGGGGGCAGCATCAACACACCAGTAGTATAAGCAAAAGGAGTGGAACATTTAAGAGGGGAAGAAGGGTAAAGCAACAACGTGAGGGAGGGAAAGAATGGGAGTGAGAAGAACAAGGCAAGGTTCTTATACTGCTGGGCTGAACACGACACGTGATGGGTGTGGGATGCTCGCCTATTAGGCGGAGGTATCTGGGGTCTGTCGGCTGTGACTTGTGGGGGCGGACAGCCGGAACCTGTAGCGCTTGCTGTAATTGTACGCCGTAACGGTAACAGGTCACTCAACACCCGTTTTCCAGCTCCTCGGGCGCTTCAGCAGACTGGGTGTAACGTTATCGCTTGACGACTCTTTCGTATGCCATTGGGGCGCTGTGATTGGCTGGAGTTGGCCCAAAGAGGCAAAAAAGGGTCCTTCGGCAAGGAAAATGACGAGAGCCTGTCTGAGACTGGTCATGACAGCCACGCCATCCCACTGAAGCGTCTCTCGTGTATTTCAACACGACACTCGTCAAACGACACGGATCACCCTCTTGTAATGTTAACCGACTCGGGATACCTCTGGCTCCCCATACGGAAACATTTGCAAAAGCACCCGCTTACTGGTTCGATGTTCTGGAGGTTGAAGCGAGGAACAAGGTGCTCGGGGCGATGTGAGCATATTCATTCCTTCAACATGTGTTAGAACTCGCTGATGCGTGACTGTCTGGGGGCTGGCCGTGATTGTCATGGTTATACCTTCGACCTATTGATCCTACTGTCGTTCATGGACATCTGGTCGACACGCAGTCCTTCGGGTTGGTTTAGGTAATGAGACTCTACTGCTCATCTGCGCGCTGAGTGTCCCGCTCATATGTATTTGCACTATTCCAGTAAAGCTTTCCCATTATCTGGTCTATGGTCCAGCACGTTCCAATAGATAAGCCACGAAAAAATTCCGCGGGACAAGAGAAAAGAAAAGAAACATAGTGAAGCTGTACCCCATCTTTCCCTCTCCGCCACCCGAATCCCATGCACTGGAAGAGCCAACCTCTTTCTTCAGAACCCGTGCCTCCCGAATGACAATAGAGAAGTTAGCTTGCCAGCTTTCGATTCGCGAACTTCGACATGCTCGATGCACAGCTCCTCGACCAGTTCGTTCAATTTGTCAGGGCGCCCACCGTCTGTGGTGGGACAGAAGGTGGGATCCATGCGGATATCGCTGTCATGTGAAGTAGCGTTTTTCCAGAGCATCCGGACGAGTCCTTCGTCATTGCACCCCCGCACAACTACGATTACGGGACAGGTATGTCCCACATTGTCGCAAAAGGTCTTCAATGCAGTGATGTCATCTGGGAGGATACCCGCATCGGTCACGGCGGATGTATAAAATACAAGCACGCCGGCTCCTTCTTCATGTTGCAACTCGGTCTCCACAGCGCGTTTGTCTAGCCGAATAAACTCGTATTCCTTGTCGCCGATCGTGCCTCTCGCTCTTTGATGGAGCGCGATTCCCGGTGATATCTGGATGAGGCTCTCAAGTTTTGTGGCCATGTCATAAATGACCACCTTCCGTATGGTCTGAAGATCTCCCGGTCTGCCTGCAGAAGCCTTCATGAGCACGCCGCGGAGCGTAGACGATATCCGTGACAGAAACGATGGCTTGATCTTCCAAGGGGGGTGCCTCGCATAATCAAGCACGAGCTTGCGTAGGCATTCCCGCGACTCCGATCGCCGATCCTGGATGGTTTGATTCCCATAATCCAGCGTTGTCACGCACGCGTGTGCGTCGAAGAGCATCCCTGACTGTCGCAGACGATCCTCGTTGGCATACCACCAATCGTCCATGCTACCTTCCAGATGCTCCAAGCCGGTCACGACCAAGGCGACAGGTACCTTTTTCCGACAGACCGCGACATAGAACAGGTCGTAATTGCGCTTGAGAGCCCTGGTGAGCCGACTACCGCGAGTGCAGTAGATGACGAGGTGTATGCCACCAGTACGTGCCAGCTCCTCGATCAATGATCTCAGATTTTTCTCTGCGACATCCGCAGGGACTGTCCCTTGGGTTCCTTCCTCGAGCCCTGTAGTGTCCCAGACGTTGCAGGTTACTCCTTCCAGCCTGATGGTGTACCGTTCATGCTTGAACGTGCACCCTAGCGCCGCGTTGGAGGTCCGCGCGACTGCTTGGTTGGCAATCAGATTTATGATGGACGACTTTCCAACGCCAGTTTCGCCGAATATAACGATGTTTGAGACATTAGTATTCGCGGTATTCTATGGAGGGAGATTTCAGTCGCGGAAAGGATTAAAAGGCCGCTCAACATTACCTCTGCTGATTGTACGGCTAACGAAGGCCGTCTGAATGGCATGGTTCTGTGCTCCGAATGAGGGCCACCTTTCCAATTACATTAGCCGGTGGGACGGTCGCATTGAGAGATATGGATCGTACCTCCATACCGGGTATCGAGGTATGTTTCCGCTGGAGACTAAAACTGGTTCCGAGGATTACGAGGCATACATGCTGTTGAGACTTACTTGCACCCCAGCGCTGCCCTATAAGTATGTCGTGCTCAGGTTGGATGGTCAGGTGCGTCATCATTCAACTCACCGTTGGAACCATTGGGCTTGGAGCCTCGGCATCGTGATAGATGGACTGGTTGTCGCTCTCCGACATGGGATAGACGGGTCCGTTTGTTTGTTGGCTTCTAGGTGGACTTGGTTGTTCCTTGCAAATACGACGGGCGTAGAAAACTTTGGCTCATCAAAATGCCTTAGATCAGTGGACTGGAATGTGGGAAGAATGGGTTAGCCCCACACAGGAGCCAAGTTGCTGTGCATCCTCGTGCTTGCGGCAAGGATCTGGTACAGGATATGATGCGGACATGCCAAGATGACGAACTCGAAGGTACTATTAATTCCGCTTCCCTGCAGGAATGCACACAGTCCCCAGTTGAGGCATTACGTTGATAACGGTGAGGTGAGCTCGAAAGGCAGCACAGGCCTGCTTTGAAAGAGGGTTCGCCTCCAATAATCAGTCACACTGCTGTTGTCCCGCTTAACGTCCTCGTGTAGAATATAATATGCCATAACTCATAATCCATAATCAGTCCAAAACAGCCATCGTTCTCAGCGCTTGCAGCTAGATCGGGGCTTGCCGCACACTCCCCGTGATCCAGCGGTGGCACGATGCCAAACGAATTAGCCCTGAAAGGGCTCAGGGACAGGAGATCGATCATCTGGCGGCTCGCCCATATTCAACTTGTCCCACAGCATGGGTACTCCTGTCTTATCTCGGGACACACTCTACCCGGTGAGTGGACACGAAAAATGATAATTATAAATTTGGTCCCGCGGGAAGATATGTCCAGATTCTTGAAAGGTTCCTCGCCTTGATCTACTTAGCGCGTATCAAACGCTGCACGACACCACACTCCTAGCCCAAAGGACACGACGATCAATCCCCAGAGGTTGAAAAGTGCCCCATTGTACGACTCCACGTGCAGTATCGCCGTCAACCAAGGTAAAGGTAAAACCATCTACACCTTCGTTAATCCCCCCCTTTGATGTCGTGGTCCTGGTGTGTCACTCTCGTAGTTCATCGACAATACCCAAGACAGTATGGTCACTCGTAGTACTACCATGCGCCCTGGTAAGTCTGTCAACGGAAGGAATTCTATCAACCACTATACTTTCTGCCAGCAGCCCCCAAAAGTGGCCCCAAGAACGTCATTCTTTTTGGAGAAACTGGAGTCGGCAAGAGCTCCGTGATCAACTTGATGGCTGGTAGAGACATCGCGGAAACATCATCGAACTTAGAAGGTTGCACACTAGAGGCGACGGAGTATTATTTCAGTCTTTCAAGGGACCTGGCACTCCGCGTTTATGACACGGTCGGGCTCGAAGAGCCAGAAATCGGCGTCAACTCGTTCATGGGAGCAATCGAGAAGGCCCATAAGCTTGTCCACTCCCTGCAGTCAAATGGCGGTATCGATCTCCTCCTCTTTTGTATTAGAGGCGGGAGAATTACCACCGCGATGCAGCGGAGCTATCGTTTATTTTACGAGATCCTGTGCGGGAGTCAAGTACCCCTCGCAATCATCGTCACGAATTTGGAGCAGGAGGAAGTTATGGAAAATTGGTGGGTCAAGAACGAAAAGACCTTCCATCATTATGCCATTCGCCCTGTCGCCCATGCGTGCATCACGGCCATCCCGGCTCATATAACGATGTACGCACAGAAGCGGGCAGAGTCACAAGAGACTCTCCGGAGAATGCTGATCGATACACTAGCCAATCCCCGTCCTGCTTACATCCGGGACATGCGGGGTTGGATCGCCGCCATTGGACGAATGCTCTGGTCATTTTTGAGGAGGGATGAGTCGATCAAGAAGAAAGACCTAGTGAAGAGGCTCGAGAAAAGGTGTTCACTTTCTCGTGGTGATGCTGAAAAGTTGGCACAGATGATGTCCGAGGAGGAGGATCGCAGAGTTCCAGATGAATACTAGCGCAGCTACGCGAATCAATGAATGTGTTTAATAGTATGAAGACCTATGTATCTCTTTGCCTGCTTTTATGTCTTCGTCGAGTCTTGTATGTAACGATAGCGTAACGTAATGTACCTGGCAACGGCCACCACTAGTACCATACCCTCAACTTCGGTGTATGCCCCAATGGTAATCGAATTTTTCTTCTACGCATTTCAGGCCTTGCATGTCACGAGAAAACTAGTGAAAATTAATTTGGTTAGCTTGCGCGACGATTCATGTGGACAGATGTGGACACTTGAACGTTTCGTCAGGGTAAGGAGCCCCGAGAATGACTCTCGCTCGATTTAATCTTGTACAAATAACCATAACCCTCGCGAGCCATCTACGGCGCGAGAACAGCAGAGACACGAGGCGACCAGACACTACATGAATACCTATCTAATAACTCAGGGAATGGGTACGGACTGTTTCGCTCTTTTTGACACGAGTCCAGTGACATGTGCGAACTGTCCCTCAATAAAGGCGGCGAGGAATCGCCTACCAGCTTTGGAGGATCCAGAGGGCACGACTTCAACGTGTTCGATGCACAGCCGTTCGATCACCTCATTCAACACCGATCGCTGGCCAGGTTGGCCGTTCACCGTGCTAGGAAGGAAGGTTGGATGGGCGTGGATGCCACTGTGATGCAACGCAATGTTGCTCCAGAGCATCTGGGCGGTCCGGTCGTCTTCGCATCCTCGCAGTACGACAATTACAGGACAAGTTTGTCCGCCCGCAATGTCATAGAACGTCTTCAGCGTATCGATATCTTCCAAAGGAATCCGAGTGTCGACCAGAGTGGAGGTGTAGAATACGAGCACCCCTGCCCCAATACCTGCCAAGTGCTGTGGCGCGGACGCAGACCCTTGTAACGCACGCTTGCTTATCCTGACAAACTCGTATTGGGTGTCGCCTATGAAGCCGTCAATTCTCTGCCAGAGCGTGGTAATTCCTGGGGCGAGCTGGAAGGACAGGGGAGAATCTTCGGTCACGTCGCAAGTGATTACTCTCCGTACGGTTTTGGTGTGCCCTGCCAGTGGTCTGCCTGGGGAAAACGTTCTGCGGAGAACATCGTGGAACGTGGGCAAGACCCACGATATGAATGATGACTTGATCTCCCAAGGGGGGAACTTGGAGTACTTGAGCACGAGTTCACGTAGGCGGCGCTGTGAATCAAATCGCCGATTCCGAATGACTTCATCATCATCATCTAGCGTTGTCACGCATGCATATGCATCAAACCGCATGCCAGACCGCCGTAGATCCTCTTTGTTCTCGTCCCACCACGTCTCCATTTTGCCTTCTTGGTGTTCCAGGCCGGTCACTACCAAAGCGACAGGCACCTTCTTGCGACAGACCGTGACATAGAACAGGTCGTAGATCCGCCGAAGTGCCTTCGTAGCTCTGCCAGCACGGATGCAATAGACGACGAGGTGAATGCCCCCAGCGTGGGCCAACCCTCGGATGAGCGCTCTGAGGTAGTTTTCCGCAAGCGCAGCGGGAACTCTCCCCTCGCTTCCTTCTTCCAGTCCCGTGGTATCCCAAAGAGCACACGAGACCCCACCCAATGGAATAATGTAACGCTCGTGCTGGAAAGTACACCCAAGTGCATCGTTGGAGGTATGCGCGATTTCTCGATCAGCGATCAGATTAATGACGGATGACTTGCCAACACCTGTTTCACCGAATATTACGATATTCGAAGCGTTGATGTCTATGGTGTCCTGCGGAACACGCTCACTAGCAGAAGGGATAGAGGGCCATTTGAAAATACCTTTGTAGATTGCCTTGCGACTGGAATGGGCTTACTGGGTTCCGACCAAGCAGATCCACTTTCAAGTGGGTCTCTGTGCACGTGTCGCGGGACATGGTTACTATCAGGAGGGTTGGAAACAGGACTCTGCGTCACCCTCGCTGGATCCTAAGGCTGTTTTCTAGTTCCGCACGAAATGTGTGCAGTTTCAGGACCTACCTCTGCCTCACTGGGGTCCTTTTTGAGCGCAATATACTTGGTCAGATGATCAGCTAATAGGTTACAATACTCACCATGCGAAATCCTTGTTAGCGTGGGGATATTGCTCGAAGGATAGTGTCCGGGCTTGCGTACTATATCTCGAGGATGATATTGGTAACTTTAGATGATTTCGGTCGTGCCTCGCCAATAGAGAGCTGGAAAGTAGTATCAGGCCATCATAATTGATATCCACCGGCTCAATACAATAATGATATCTGGAGAGACCCCGAGAAACACGGTATTCTTGGTCAACGTACGTAATGAAACACCCGCGGACTGGCCCTGATATGGGCCCGGGTAATGTGCCAACATAACCTAAACCTACCTGTGGGCGTGCCCTAATCGCGAGGATGCTTATGACGTGAAGGCATGTTCGCTTCCACGAGTCACAAGTGGTTCCACACAGAAACCTGATTTCCATGGACGAGCATGCATTGCCTGAGGTCCTACCGCGCGGAGCCTCTCCTGCCTCGCTTCAGAATTGCACCTATTAGGGAATGCGATAATTACCTGAGACCCAAGTCTGGGTGTTCTAGTTCCAATGACCTTACTCTAGCCAATAACCATGTCTCCCAGTGGATGTGATGTGGTCACAAGGTTCTAAGGTTGATCAGTCTCATCTCGGGGGAAAGTGTGGAGACGGATCGACAGAAGGATTTGAATATCTCATAGCTAGGCATCACCGGTTACACCACAGTGCTGCTAATCCGGACAAGTAGTAGTAGAGGACACGCGTACCTACTATACCTCCCCTGTGCCTACAACATTGAAACGTGTCATTAGAGATACATGTCAGTGCGTGACAGGGTCTCGGATGCCTTTTTGTTATTTGATCCGCCACTGGTTTCTACAACGTTCTCTCATCCAAACTTCATGACGGATATCCGAGGGCTTCGGGAAAAACAGGTGATAGCCTTGCCGCACCACAGCGATTGATCCTGCGACCCGTGATGAAAAAATATGGAGGTTGACCCCATCAACGTACTGCAGTGTCACGACGAGTGGACCAAAGTGGTGAGTTGGCTCCTAGCGCTCATGATCATTAACATCAATTTCGCAGGGCCACCGTGCAGTGGGAAAATAGGTTGTATAGGTCAGCTCGGCTGAGGTCAAAGCAGCTTCTTGCCGATGGCATCCACCCCAAACGGGGATATCATTCGACCAGGGTACACGACGGGAAAAAAATGGAAGACTCATCCTATGAAAGTAAACTCTCTTAGGCGTCCTGCTGACTACCTCCATCATGATCGTGGTAGAATCTGAGAGGGTCTGGCGCCCATGGATTGGAAATCTTGATTATTTATGGGCGTGCCGCCGAGGTGAGGTTGGGGTTGGGGTTGCGACTCGTGTCGCACTTGCACAGCGATAGCGAGACTGACTCGGGGTTCCAGCGCTGGTGCGTCTGGATGGCTTTTCTCGCTCTTCGCTCGATATCCCTCGTCAGCAAAACAGCGTCTAGGTGCAATCAACTGGAGTTTTTTTTGGCGCTGAAGTTACACGCTGGTTCTTATCAACAATATACGTACGTACGACTGAGCCTCGCGACCCAGTCATGTTGACAGGAAGTACATGGTTCTAGATCGCGGCGCAAGAAAGTGGGCTTAGATCAATCCCTGTATCAGTTTGCGTGTTTGACTATACATGGGTGGCTCGGGTCTGCAAGCTGGCTGCTGGCATGCTTGCCACTGCGAAATATGTCGGAGCCCAATTCTATCACGTTAACCCCCCGGACCGCCTTACTGCATGTGGACTCGTGTTGCCAGACAATGGATGCGGGGTCTTATCAGGACCTGGGCTCGGTTTCTGTGTTCAGAACGACCAAATCCATCCAGAGAGCCACCCAATACCCACCCTTGAAATGTTTCGCTGGTATAGCACTAGGAAACGGAACAGCGCTCCTGGCACTCAACCAGACATAATGGAAGACGACACCGATCATCCGTCTACAGGACCAGGACCAGGACCAGAACCAGAGGTAAGTAGAGTAACCGTCGACCTGATGTGACCCGAATAATAAGTATGCCGCGCTTGCAGGATGTCCATGAGGCACAGGCAAGTCTCCAGAGCGCGTATCCCTCACGCAGTGCTGATGGCAAGCTTCAGTACCCAGTAGAAACATTCTTCGATGCCCATCGTGAAGAACATGCGAGCTGCGCGCCAGCATACGATGGTCCGGCCACTCCAAGTAATGGACGGAGTCCTTCTCCCCTTTCGGAGTCCACATTGACGGTTTCCTCACCTGGTGGGCAAGAGGGGGGGAAAGTTATGCTATGGGAGCCCCCACGCATCCCCGTCGAAAGCAGACCGAGTAAGTTGATCGCTCGTCTGCACCACATCCCCCACGTGTCTGATAATGTCTCAAGGTTTTGAACCTGCTGGGAGAGTTTCCGAGGAAAGGGTCCAAGACAATGCGACGCCTCAAGGTCATCCCACCCAGGATAATGCAATACCAGGTGGGTCTATCGAGGGAGCGCCATGTAGTGTCATTAACATTTCTGTCAGTATACCTCGGCTCACGGCCCAAGAACGTCATCCTCTTTGGGGAAACTGGCGTCGGCAAGAGCTCCGTGATCAACTTGATGGCCGGGAGGGAGATCGCCAAGACATCCGCAAACCTAAAAGGTTGTACACTAGAAGCGACAGAGTACTGGTTTGGTCTCTCGGAAGACATGTCACTCCGTATCTTTGACACGGTCGGGCTTGAAGAGCCAGAAATCGGTGTCAACTCGTTCATGGGCGCCATCGAGAAAGCGCACAAGCTAGTCCAGTCCTTGCACGCCAGCGGCGGCATCGATCTCCTCCTATTTTGTATCAGAGGTGGAAGAATCACCGCTGCGATGCAGCGCAGCTATCGCCTGTTTTTCGAGATCCTGTGCGGGGGTCAGGTGCCCCTCGCAATCGTCGTCACCAACCTGGAGCGAGAGGACGTCATGGAGAGCTGGTGGGTGAAGAACGAAAGCACGTTCCAAGAGTATGGCATCCGCCCAGCTGCACACGCGTGTATCACGGCCGTTCCGGCCCACATCACGATGTACGCACAAAAGCGTGCAGAATCGCAAAGGACGCTACGGAAGATGCTGCATGACACGCTGAGCAGCACGAAGCCTCCTTACGTGCGGGACGTGCGAAGTTGGTTCGTTGCCATCGTCCGTCTGCTTCGGTCCTTTATGGCCAAGAGCGAGTCTCTCAAGAAGAAAGACTTGATGAAGAGGCTTGAAAAGAGGTGTATGCTCCCCCGTCACGATGCAGAGAAACTGGCGTTGATATTGACCGGGGGTGGGCTCGATACGGTCCTTGCGGGGCAGGCTTGCACAGATTTATGAGTAATCGTTCGTATTCTCTTGCTTAACTTACTTTACGACCTCGGATCCCACTGTGTTAGTAGTTACCATACCCATCCACATCGCACTCTACAGCATCACCTTGTGTACCTTCATGACAATACCAAATGGTTAGAGAATCGAGCTGGACGGACGCGCTCTCAGCAAATGCACATATATGATTTATGCAACGATATGCCTATAAGCATATGTACAGTAAGAACGCATCCAGCATTGCTATAAATCACCCAGCAGCAAGTACCAGAGCATTACCTCCCACGCATTATCGGTATACTAAACAAAAGTCTAACCTTGCGCAACCAGTTTGCAAATCACCCCTGGAGTGCACGTATCCCGCCAATCCGCGCCCAAAACATATCTTCCTTGAGCCTTGTCAGTTCCTTCCACGTACGCTCCTCCCACGTTGCATCGCCCGCGAACCCCTCGCCCTCGGTGCTCGAGGATTGCTTCGTGCTCGTCGTATCCGGCGACGCACGACCATCGGCCTCCGAGGTGCGTGGCGGGACAACGGGCACGGGCACGGGCACGGGCGTATCGTTTGCATCCTTGTCTTCGCGTCCACTTTCCACATGGACCTCATCGGCCACGACATCCTTCGGGGGTTCCGGGTCAACTTCCGCCACAGGCTCATCCGCTCCTTTGATGACATCCGTTCCCGTTCCCGCTCCCACTTCACTATCACTGCTCTTCCTCTCCGCCGGAGCCTCTACCTCGCGTACCTTGCCCGCATCCGCCTCAGGGACGGGGACGGGGTCGACGACAGCAGTGGCCGAGGCAGGTGCTACTCCCTCTTCCTTGGTACCTTCCTCGGCAACTTTCAAAGGGTCCAACGTGGTCGGAGGTAACGGCACCGCTCGTCGTGCAGGCGCACGCCTCGGAAGCGGGGGAGCCCCCGGCCCGCCGGTAGGACTGGGCGACGCCGGTCTCGACGACGACAACAACAACGGCTTTGGTGCCTTACCGCGGAACCCACGAGCAGGCGACGGAGATCCCGCACGCGCGATGGTACCGGGTACCGGCGATCCTGCATGCGAACGGTTAACGGCGGGACTTGCAGGACGCGAATTGGGGGGTAGCGGTGGAGGGGAGGAGAGGCGTGAGCGCGAGCGTGGGGCGGGAGACGTCACGCGCGAGACAGGGCTCGGCGTGGTGGGCGTCACGGGGAGCGGAACGGCGTGTGGGGAGGGTGGGCGGGTAGGATCCTGGACGGGTGGCATGCTCGGCTCGGCGGTGACGGGATACGAGGTCGTGACGGGCGACGGGGAAACCACTTCGGACGTTGGTGCGGCAAAGGTGATTTCGTCTACGGGTGTCGTCGGGTCTGCCTTGCCCTGGTCGTTGTGACCGTTCGCCTCGGCGAGGGCAGCCTGGGTCTCCTCGGCGATCGTTCCATGCTGCGTACTTGATGGAGGTACTGTCTCCGAGGCAATCCCTCCGCGAACCTCGTTACGCTTCGGCAGTGGCGGCGGGTCCTGGCTTATCCTGGAAGTAGGTGACTCGTCGTGAGGATGGGGTGCAGCGGGATGGGACGGAGGGGGAGGCAACCTCCTCGTACTGTCCTTTTCCTTGTTGTTCTCTCCACCTCCACTCTCCTTGCTCCAACTGACAGCCCTCTCTCCCAACGCACTAGCCATATCCCAGAGCCTCCTTCGTCGTGGTGGAACAGGTGGCTTTTCAGAAGACGCAGGAAACACGGTGCTCCCTGGGGACGGATCGCCCGCACTCAAAGTACTTGATGAATGCTTCTCCCGAACGTCGTAATGCACCGGGGGTTTGGGAGGCTGGTGAACTTCTTCCTCCCATATCCGATCCACAATCCCAACGCGCACGAACGCCCACAACGAACACGTACTTCGAAGCCTCGTCAAGCAATAATTCGACGTACACAGGGGATACGGCGAGTTTTGCGTCTGTGTCTGAAGCATGCGAGGCGGTGGGGTATTGGCAGACGGTCGAGAGGAAGCACCAGCACCAGCACCAGCACCAGCAGATACGGACGCGGACAAAGTATGCACGGGCACGAGAACGGGTGGTGTACTAGGTACGGACGGAGTAGCGAGACGGAAAATGTATACCTGCCCTGGTGGTTCATATTCTGCAGACTGTGACATGCTGGCACTGTGGTTCTGTGAAGCACCCAGCGCGCGAGGATATTTGAACCATGAATTCCCATTCGCACTCCCGGTGCGTGAAGTGGGTGTTGTGGATGACAGTCGTGCGATGAGAGTTCCGCAGAGCGCGCAGGACAGGGAAGAGGCGGACGTCAGCTGAGGATGTTGATTCAGCTCCTGGACGAGGCTCGAAAAGGGTACAGGCTCCACGGTCAACATCCCAGCGTGGATGGCAGCGAGGACCGAACGACGAGATAACCAGTTCAAGGACGGCGCGAGGTCCAGCCGCACCGTGGGTTCGCTAATCAATCCCATCAGATTAATCGGGCAAGAACGGGTTACACGACGTACGAATCCTCGGCAACCAGACGCGCCATGAACGGCTGGTTAAGAAGCGTCGATACGGCAGGAGGCGTCGGCTGCGATACCCTCAACCCGCGCAGGTGCACGACGAATGCCAGAAATTCAGCATAGGATGCGTGCGTAATCATGAACCGAACCCTGGGCACCTCTCCGACGCGCGCATCCTCGCGCTCGACCCACTTTCCTTTGCCCATCGTGAACATCGCCTCCTGCGCACCACGCTCGGCCACCTCTTTCTCAGCTTGGAGCGTCTGCATCTTGACCTGCATGTCTTTGACGGCATCCTCTGCGATCTTGAGCGCCTGCTCCGCATCCTGTACCTTGCGCTCGCTTTTGGCCTGGTTGAGCCGCGCCTCGGCAACCATGGTGTTCGCCTGGTCGAAGAGACTCGCGCTGAGATCGTCCAGTTCCTTTTCAATGTCGTGTCGTGCGCTCTCCGCTTGACCACGCTGAGCGGCCTCCTCTGTGGCGCGTTCCATAAGTCTGTTGAGCTCTGCAGTGACATGGGCCTTCTCCACGAGCAAACCCGTGTTGAGAGCAGCGAGGTGGTGGCTTCGCTCGAGTTCGAGGGAGGAAATGGTGACCGAGGCTTTGCGCAGCGACGAAGAGGTATCGTGTAATTGGTCTTCGAGGCCGGACACGCGGTCGTACGAGGCGACGAGCTTGCCGTTGAGTTGTGTGACCTGGGAGAACAAGTCTGTTACTTGTGCTCGCAAGGACGCGATGATTTGTGCTTGGGCTTGAGAAGCGTCCTCATCGCTCTCATCGTCCACGGGTTTGCTGTCGAGAGTGGTGATGAGCACGTCGGGGACGTTGACGAGCGTCGTACCTTGTTGCAGTCATTTCTGGGTCCGTCATCGTTGAAGATGAGACAAGAGCCACAGGTTGTCAGTAACACCGGAATAAACTGTTACATAAACTTTTCAGCACAAGGTATACGTAACAAGCTACATCACGCCCGTTTGATCCAGGCATCGTGTCGTGCTACTAATTCCTTCACGATCTCCTCTTCAATCTCTTTTTGTGCTGCGGAAGGCGATGAATCGATCTCAATCCATGTTTCATCGTATTCGACACCATTCGGACCGGGCTTTGTGTCAAGTAAGGTCGGTCTCGGGGACACAAGCACCACACGATGTTTTCGATGATGCAAGTCGTTCCCGATGACGACCTGATGCCCGTATCGCTCGAGCGCCTGACGTGCTTTGGGTACGAGCAGCGTGAGGTCGGTTTCCAACTAGTTGACCGACATCGGCAACGAGTGACATGTCGCGACGCTGCACGCACCTTGAAAGAAACCACAAAACCACCAGGCACCCACTCGGAAACCAGAGGTTT
The DNA here is from genome assembly GCA_038089915.1 of Sutorius australiensis. Lineage (NCBI taxonomy): Eukaryota > Fungi > Basidiomycota > Agaricomycetes > Boletales > Boletaceae > Sutorius > Sutorius australiensis. The sequence goes on along the minus strand of JBBPLR010000126.1, from coordinate 14,250 downwards.
CAAAATTTTAGGCACTTGATCCATTTCTATATGCAAACTCCCCTTTCCAGACTGAATCTTGTGTTCCGACTGATCCACGCCGTACAAGGGTAAGCGACCGTCGAAACGGACGAATGACCGTACTTGCCAGTTTTTGCCTGGGTAAGAAAAAGTCGCTTACAGCGGCAGCGAGGTAATACATTGCCTTTGGTCTCAGTCTTTTCATTTCTTTGCTTATCGCACGTAGCAGGTAGAGGTAGTCGTTGACCGTGACAAACGTGAGGGTATGTAGCGTTCCCTCTGCCTGCACGGCCTTGTAGGCCCGCAAGACGGACAACAAGGCGGCGCGCTCGGACGTCTTGACCGTGATATGCGGCTGACCCGCGCTCGGCGAAGGGTCATTCGAATATGGGTACGGAGAGTCGATCGTGGAGGAAGAAGGTAACGCGGCATCTATCTCGAGGAAATCAAGGAACGGATGGGTCGAATGGGAATAGTTCCGGCTAAACGGCTGAAGACTAAACTGTCGATGCATGAAGATGACCGCATATCCCTGTTTTAAAAAATATTCGGCAGACGTCGCACCACGCGTGCCTAGGTGAAAAACAAACATGAATCCGTTCATTACGGGAAATCGGGACGCGCACCTGCACTAAAGTTGTCGAGGAATCGGACGCTAGGGTCAGATGAGCAACGATCCTGCCTTTATCTATCGTTCAAGCTCACACGTTGAGTTCCAAAGGAACGGTCGTACCCCCGCTCTGCTTGGCGTGTAAGATCAGTGCATGGATCGGACAAAGCAGGATCATTCACCGTCACGAGGACCACTTTTCTGCCATTCTCGATCTGTCTATCGATAAAGTCGGATACGCCTTGGATATCAGCCTTGAGAGTGCTCGGCTCTGGCTGTGTCGCAAAATACGACTCTGCGGAGAACGTCGTTGCACCGGCTTGCGTCGTGTTCGGCATTTCTTGCACTCGACCCAAGCAACGTCTCAGACTTGAAGGCACGCACAGCCACCGGGAGTACGGAACCGGCACTTTACCGGGACCGGACAAGTCCAAGCAGCTAAATCCGAGCAACAGGTTTCCATCATCACAAGTGCTAGCGTAGATCACCAATTACCCACCTGATCATATACTGGTATGCCGGACAAGAAAAGGGAAGTGAGCAACACGAGTAGTGCCTACCCATGTACACGATGACAGTGGCCCCGAGTGATGCCACCACCGCCGCCACCATCACATCCACGTCTATCATCACAACAGACTCGGGCGCGCACAAATATAGCTTTCCGGACACCCTCTCACCGTTCCACCCAGTGCCTACGATGACAGCGGCCCCCGAGTGATGGATCACCTAGCCATCACCGCCGCCACCATCACATCCACGTCTATCATCACAACAGACTCGGGCGCGCACAAGTATAGCTTTCCGGCGTTACCTCGCAATGATCGACATTCACGTTCATATTCGATGCCTAGTCCATTAGAGTCCATCTGCCATCCGAGCATCGCGTACGGCGATACCAAGTACCATCAATAAAGAAAGACACGCGTAAAAACGGAATGCGTCCAAGAATCGAATCAAGGGGAATGGGAATGAACGTGGTATAAAAGGGGAGGTACTCCAAATTTGCGATCAATGGTATGTATGTACGGACAAACGTAAAACATTAGCATGCAACATCGACGAAAAGAAAAGAAAAGAAAAAGAAAAGAAGCGAGAAAAGAAAGAAACGAGGAAAGCATAAATGCTTCACATGATCACACATTTATCCTCCTCGAGTTTCACGCCCTGAATACCCATCTCCGCAAACGTCGCCGGACCCTTGGCAGCCGGCCGTCCCTGTCCCTGTCCCTGTCCCTGTGGCGACCCGCCATACGGCTCCCCACTCGGATCAGGCGAACCTGGACCACCAGACGAAGGCAAACTTCCCGCGCGTTGTCCAGGTGGACGTCCAGCAGTCCGCGCATAACCCGGCGAATCCCTCGGCGCCGATGCCGATGCCGGCGCTGACACAGGAGAAGCCATCCCAGCTGAATTCGAACCCGGATCGACGAGCGTGTACCGGTGCTGGTTCGGGAATTGTCGATGAGGTGGCCCAGCAGAGGGAGTCATCACAGGCGACTGCTCCGCAACGGGTGGGAGCACCGACCCCGGTCCCGGTCCAGGTCCAGGTCCGGGTCCAGGCGCACTCGACCCGTTCCCACCTGCACCGCTACCATTGCCATGACCGTGCCGCGCGACCGAGTTCTTGCGAATGACATCAACCACCTGCCGACCTTCCTCGAGGGACGCTCGCGCCACGCTTCCCTCGCGCTCCGACCGTTGCTTCGCCTGCGTCCGCTTCCGCACGAGCTTCACCTCGGTGATACTGTCGTGCTCCTGACGCGACAACGACTGCGGTGATGGCTGTGACAGCGCCGCGAGTCGCTCCACTGCGTCTGTATTGCCATGATCGGCGGCCTACACACACATCCATCAGTCACGTCCTCGTCCTCGCCACGTTCTCACGAGACTCACCAGCTGGTACCACGTCTGCGCAGCCTCGATATCCTTGATCCCGCCGACGCCGACCTCCTTGTAATACCCCATCGCGAACTCGGCGCTCGGCAAGCCTTTTTTAGCAGCCTTTTCGGCAAACGTAAACGCGAGGTTTTCGTCCTTGTCGAACGCGCCCTCGGCACCACACAGGAACCACTTGCTCAGCGCCATATCCGCCTCGACTTCGCCCTGCTGGCTCGCGAGGGAATAGTACTGCACGCTGAGGAGCGCGTCGAACGGGAATGGCGGGAGCGCAAATTCGTACGCGTGCCCGAGCTTGTACTGTGCCGGCGCAAAGTGGAGGAACGCAGCGCGCTCCAGGTGGAGCCGTGCCTCTTGCTGCGCGGACGAGTGGGGCGGGATGAGCGGTGCAAAGACGTGCGGAGGTACCGTGACATGGGAGAACTCGCCGAGGAGAAGTAAGCCGTACACGTACGCGGGCTGTGGCACCTGTACCGATGCGAGCGTTGCAGCACGGTGAATTAGCGATATCCCGATCTCGGGTTGGGCTGGGAGACCGAGCTGGCCCATGAGGTGTGCCATTCCCATACGCTGTATCCCGTGAGAAAATGAATGATGGCATGGGTCGAGACCAGCAAATTACGCACGTAAACACAACTTTCAACGTTGAGCTTCACGCCACGTTCAAAGCAGTCGCGAGCATGCGTGGCGTCGTTGAAATTTTCGTAATCGCGACCAAGACGGAACCAAGCTTGGGCGTACCCTGCGCGCGCAGCCAGCTCAAAGTCACGAAAGGCGACGCGGGGGTTGTGTGTCATGTGATCTGGGTATGCACCTGAGGCGGCAAACGTGGCGCGAAGATAGATCGCTTCGGCGGCAAAGATGGGCATCGGGGTGGGGTGTTGTGCGGATGCGAATTGAATTACGAGCGGAACTGCGATCTGTGTGAGACGGAGGAGCTGCGGATCTTGTATCACAGCGGGTCCGACGGGCGGTGTGTCATCTGAAGAGGGCTGCTGCGCCCGATCTACGAGCATGAGGACGTCGCGTGCCCAATTGATTTTTAGAGCAGGGTCATGGCCAGGCTGCTGAATGGAGGGCAAAGCTGTCGTTAGTGACTGTATGGTTGGAAGAGGTGCGGTAAGGGAAGGAACTCCGTTTTGCCGTGACGGAGAGGACGTCGGCGGAGGGGCGTACGGCGATTGAACCGTGTTAGATCGAGGATGCATCTGTGGCTGGGGAGACAGTTGACCGTAGTTTGCGTGTGGTAGGAAGGAAGCTCTGTGGTTGGGCTGGGGTGCCTGGAATGGTGGTGGGTGGTGAGGATAGGGAGGCTGCGGCGGTGGGCGCGGTGAAACGGGGAGTGGGATACCGGCCGGACCAGATGGGGGTAAGTTCCAGGGGCCCAAAGCGTGGTGGTCAGGATGAAGAGAGACGCGATGAGACGGGGGTGCGAACGCGGGTGGGTAGTGGGGAGGTTGCTGAGAGGGTGGTCGAGGCGAGAGGTGGTACGAGTCGTGGTATGGCGGCTGGAAAGCTGCAGCTTGGTTGTCTAAGGTCCTTGCCATCTGTTTGTATATGTAATAGTACGAAAAATGGGGTAATCAGCGACACATGAAGGTGACGCGATGCAGGGGCGTACATTGGCGGGTAAGTTCGGGTCGAGTCGGTGTGGACGAGGTGCAGGGAGAGGTGTGGATGTATGAGGAGGAGGAGAAAGGGATTGAGAGATGTAGGATTGAGGTGGTAAAGGGGGAACGGGAGGAGGCTGAATCACGTCATTTGTAGCGTACCCTGGTGGTCGTGGAGGTACAGGCGGAGCAGACATGCTGTTGTAATAATTCAAACGTGTGTGATCCGATTTACTCCAGTACGTCCCGAGTTTGGATATCTTACAGATGGGTTCCGTGCCTCGCTGCTGCGTACATCGCCTTGGCGAGGTGAGATTGCTCAATCCAGGTGATTATCGATGGCGTTGCCTGTGCTCGCACCGCACTCGGGAGCAACGAATCAAACGAGATCGTTCTACAATTGTACAGCACGACAAAAACTGAATGGTATCGATGGTCTAAATACACAGGAATCCTAAACGCGTGGTAGCCACGATCGTGCGAATAAACGGTACGCTAAGGACTACAGTCTCCCATGGTTAGAAACGAGGTCGATGGTGGTGGTCTCGACGTGACTTCTTGGTATATCAGCACTGTCGATGGTCGTAAATCGATTTTGCAGCATGTATGCGCAGTACCTACCTTTGAGTTGTTCTTTCGACAATGGCTCTCCGTTATCAAAGTCGAAAAATGAAGGATCGATCGGATCCGCGACAGGTTCATCGTCAATATCGTGGTAAGGCTGGTCGAATGAGCGACAGAAAGTCTGACGGACACGATACACACCTCAAAGTAGGGGTGTTGAAGTGCCTCGACCACCGTTATACGTCTCTTTGGGCTAAACGTGAGACACTTTTCTAAAAAGTCGATGGCCTGCAAACGATCGTTCAAGGAAGAGCAGAGCATGAGGTCGTTGGAAGGCTAACCAGCTCGTTGGTCCCGAGGAACATCGTTTTAAAGTCCTTGCCTTTCCTAAAGGGCAGGGCGCGAATGTACTCGCGAGATCTCGGTGACGATATGGCATAAAAGTCGTCGATAGAGGGGGTACCGAGAATCTCGAGGATCAGGGAGAGTTGGTCGTGATCTAAGTGGTAATGAGCAACATCATCGCCAAAACACGACCAAGAACTACTCACAGTCGCGTCCAGGGAACATGGGTTTCCCACTAAGCATCTCTGCCAACACGCAACCAACGCTCCACATGTCTATCGCGCGCGTGTATTCCTTGAACGTCAGCATCACTTCTGGGGCGCGATACCACCTTGACGACGCGTCGGTCGTAAACGTGATCGGAGATGGGAACTACGCACCGTGTAGCGACGTATTCGGTCATGAACGTGCTACTGTCGTTGGCAACATTTGGGGGAGGTCGTGCGGAGCGCGCGAGGCCAAAGTCACATAGCTTGCGCGTGGGAAACGTGAGATACGATGCCGGATTGATCGTGTGCACTCACTTTGAGATCGCAGTTGGCGTTCAGTAGCAGGTTTGACGGCTTGAGATCGCGATGAAGCACATCGGCCGAATGGAGCGCTTTGAGGGCGCGGAGGGTCTGTCACACGTCGTCGGATCGTCGTTGCGACAACGTGGAATGCGGTACATTTACCTGGTAGATGAAATATTGACAGTGATCGTCGCTCAATTTTTGAGTTCTGATGACACGGTGCAGGTCTGTCTCCATCAACTCCTGGACGAGATAGACATCCTTGAACAGCTCGAAACTGGGCGGTTGGAGGATGTCGAGAATGGAGATGATGTTTTCGTGACAAAAATGTCGGAGTAGTTTGATCTCGCGCAACGTGCGCATGCAAAACATGGAATGGTCAAAGGGTGTGATGCGCTTGATCGCGACCCTGCGTTGCGTCGACTGGTGGATGGCAGAGCTACGTGCGATGTCAACGACTGATCTGGCGGGGCCGAGCAAGCACTGACCAGACGATGCCATACGCGCCCTCGCCAATGACATCGAGCACGCGGTACGCAGCATCGACGGTAAAGTTCTCCAGGCGAGGGTCGACGGCCATGTGCGCGTCGTCGTCGGTGGTGGTTGAGTACGGAGACGCCCGCCCACCGGACACCCAATCGGATTTCGGAAATGGGGCGCCCCGCATCGCGCCTCGTTTTATCCGTCGCCATCGCCATCGTGGATGATTGCCATCGGCGTCGTCCATGGCCCAATCCAAGATGACGCTCCCATCACACCCCATCGTATGGCGTACCCCATTCGGGATGGGCTCACCCACCACGGCCGTCGTCCCGTACGGGTCGCACCCTCTCGAGACGTGCGCAACACAGCCGCCAGCGGACACAGTAGCAGACGCGCCTGCACAGCCCGCTTCACAGTCGGCGGCGTGCTCGACTTCGACTCCGCGGCCCACGTTGCCAGCGCAGGCGCAGGAACCTTTTCGTCCGTGGTACCCCGCCATCATGCCCGCCGTGCAGCCCTCACTCTGGTTTCACTACGACCCCGCGCGTCACCATCCTCAGCCGACCCTGCCGCCCGCCATGCCCATGCCCATGCCCATCCCCGGCCCGCACGCCCCGTCCCCATCTCCATCCCTGCCCGTCCCCGTGCCTGTACCTATGCCCCCGTCGGTCGCCCCTGCGTCTGAGCCCGCGTCCTTGCTGCTGGCGACGCTGGAGACTCAGTTCTCTGCGTTCCGGGACACCATCACGAGTGTGCAGTTGGACGTCAGGGATGCCCTCTCGCAGCTACAGACGCTCCGCACTACACAGAGCAAGACAGACAAATCCGTCGCGGAATTGGAGCGCGTGATTGGTTGGCCAGAGGGTGCACCGCCCCCCCGGGGCCGAGGACGGCGCGGGGGAGGACGCGGGAAGGGCGGGAGGGCAAGCTCAAGGGTCAGCGCGGATGCCGAGTCTGGAAAGACGCTCGTGCAGAGTCTGGCTGCGATTCAGGCTGCGGTTGAGGTGCTGCTGGTGCGTTCTGGGTGCGAATCGACATCTCGTAAGGGTTTCTTTTGCTTGGCGTGTGGTGCTCGACGCTCAATTTATCTTTTGGATCTGTCAGCGATCTGTCAGGTCCTGGCGCCAAGCGTGGATCCTACGAGACAAGCGTCCCCCCGAACGTTGTCGACACACCTGGACTTATTCCAACAACCATTGCCGTCCGCGTCGCGAGTCGAATCCTCTTCATCGATCGCAATTCCTACGCCAGAACCCGATACGCCGCCTACAGCACCAGAAAAAGGTCTGTTCTTGCGTTCTTTCCATACGCGCTCATCGGTCCTTTTACAACTGACGGATCGTTCCACAGAGTACGCTGATGTGTCTATCCAAGCGTGTACCACGTCAGATCCTCCATGTCGGCTTTCGCAGCCTGAGAAGGATGCTCCCAGTGAGTACTTATATGCTATTCCCGTGCTCTGTTTCCAATTCGGGTTTGCTCCACAGCTGCACCTGGGTCGCCCGCTGGCAATGTCGGTGAGTCGTCGCCATCTTTACCTTTTCCGGATCGAGTATTCGTGTGTATATATGCGTGTAACTGGGAAAAGTCGTGGTCTGTTCCAGAGTGATTGCTAACCAGGTGCCCTAGCACGACCGACTGCATATACCGACGAGGATTTCGCCCGTATCTTACCCAATTCCAATGACCCTAGAGCAACGAACACCACGACAGATAGTCAAACGTCTCACAGTGATGGTGGTCCCCCTCGCAGCTCATCTACCTCTGATATCCAGTCACCTGCTCGTGCGATGTTAACTTCTCCCTTGTCTTCTTGCCCGACTGAACCTGTGGTCGCGACCGTCTTACCATTGGTCTCTCATAGTTCTGTAGACGCTTCGGGTGTGCCTTTGCTTTGCGGCACCAATCTCGTAATGGAGACCCCATCGCCTGTTGAAGGCGTCGCTCAAAATTCACCGCTTCAGGTACCCTCTTCCGCAGCTGAAGGTGTCGATTCCCCGATGACGCCATTAGCCTCTTCGTTGAGTTCTCTTACCAATACTGATGACATGTCGGTCTCTGTGTCTGGTACCCCAGTATCTGAGGAGCATCCAGGTGGCACCGTGCAACTACCCGCAGAATTGGATCTAGAAGATGTACAGATGGCCTCTGTTACAGGTGGATCAAAAATGCCTTTTGAGATGGGACCCACTGCACCAAGCCACCCTTCACAAGCTTTCCCCATAGAAGCCGACGACGGAGGGATGACGTCCGGTCTCCCCACGCCGCCATCGGAGACCTTTGCCGACAACGGCGCGATGACGCATTTAACGGGCATCGCGCGTATTTTCGTTCCGCGGAACTTGCCTGTTATACCTACACCTCCGTGTTTGACGCCGGCATCGTCGGCTGGAGAGGATCGGGGGTTAGATGGTGGGAGGGGCTCGGCTCGGCGGTCCCCGTCGCCGTTGACGCCGCCTTTGCTTTCTCCGTTGCCGGCTGTTGGGGGGCCGCGTGTAGCGAAGGATGAGAGTGTCGCGCAGGCGAACGGCAGGGAGGCGCTGGAAGAACCCAGGGGTGACGCGGGGGGTGCGGTCTATAGCGGAGGCGAAGCTGCTGGAGAGGATGTTCGGACCGAGGGATCGGCTTCTGCGGACTCGGGAGCGCCTAATATCGATGCCACATGCCAAGAGTCGTCAGTGGAGCAGCCCGAGCACCGATCTGACGTCGCACACGCGGATACAACCTATTTCCAGATGGATGGGTACGACCTCAGCTTTTCGTCCCCTGTTCTGCACCCGGTTCGCGAGGGCATCCCGGGGCACGCCACTCCCTCGGAGTCTTCGATGTCGTGTCCAACGCGGGAAGAGGACGAGGTGTCGACGGCACTCATGTTCAGCGCGTCTAGGGTGTCGACGCCCGTGGTGGACGCAGCATGTCTCCCGCTGATGTTCTCGCAGCATCCATCTCCCGCGCCGTCTGTGCACTCCCGCACGGAGCAACGGTCTTCTCTGCAGGAGTTGCTTGCTGTTGACCCTTCGCTGCTCCACGGTCCGATGGGCACTTGTTTCTCGGAGGAAATTGAACCGCTGGGTGTACGGCCCGCCTCCACTGCGTCGCTCTCGTCGCTCACGTCGCTCGACGACACGGACCTTGACGATAGGGAAAGTGCCAATGACGGTGACGCCAGATCCGGCCGCAAAAAGTCCCGTACGAGCGTGCCTCCCGCGGGGCCCTCGAGATCTGGGTCCGGCGGAAGCACCTCCAAAGTGCGAAGCCGCCGTTCCGAACTGTTCCTTGCCTCGTCCCTCCCAGATGTCGCGTCTGATGCGGCACTTGCACTTGCGAATGTGGGCGTGAACGTGAATGGGCGACCTCTGGGGGGGCCGAACGCCTCATTGGACGAACTTGTGACGCTTGCTAGGCGGGATCCGTCAAAGATTTATTTGAGGCTTCCTGGGATAATGCGGGGCGAGAAGCGGAAGCGGGGTGTTGACGATGAGGGAGAGGAAGAACAAGGTACGAGTACGGGTGGATATGCGGACGTTAGTGCACCGCCCACCGGGACCGGAGCGCCGATCGTGTCTCAACGCGAGCCAGAGAGCGCATTGATCGGTAGTCTCTCAGTGCCTTCAGAGGACGTGTCACCCGAATCATCCGTATCTCGCGAGCGAACGAAGCAGCAGAGCCAAGGCGGCGAGGAGGCTCAGTCAGCACGATCAGCCTCTGATCGCAATCCCGGCCGTACGAGTACGAAAAAACCTAGACGGGGATCGAACCAGGGTAAAAGGTCGACTGTGAAATACCACATCCGGAACGGTCGGCTCGTGGCGGTGGAACAGCGGGAACGCACACCCGAACTTTTGCGTCAATCTCATGTACCAGTGCCGTCCGTATCAGCGCCGCTTGTTCGCATCAAGGAATCTAGCGTGGATTCATCGCAGGCCACTCGGATACGTCACGGCAAGGAGCGAGAAAACAAGTCGATGAAGGCACCGTTGTCGTCATCTGCGAAAAAGGGCCGTTCAAACGCACGGAGCGCACGTGGTGCCAAGCCGTCCCTGATGAAAGAAGAGGACCAGAAGCCGGTGCAAGCCGATGCCAAGTGGCCCGAGTTGCCAAGCATGTTCAGTCATTGGGATCTCCAGGTGCGTATTCTTGGCGACGTTTCACTTTTTTTTCGTTCGATGCGGGTGTTCTGAACGCTTTCTTTCCCAAGTTCATCGAATGCGACAGGTGGGTCGTATTCAGGTGGGAAGGGTCTACCATGCGATTGATGCATGTTTTGGTATGATGCAGTTGTGACATGTGGTTCCACTATGGGTGTGTAGGAGTCAAGCCTGCGGACCCGAGACTCGAACCAGCAGCGTTATTTGTATGCGCAGCGTGCCAGTGAGTCTGTTTCGTGGATCGTTTGATCGCGCTTGCTGAACAGACGATCAATCTGTTAGCATTCAGAGTAGGTTTCAAAAACCTGTTCTTCTATCATTTACGCGACTGAAAATTTGCTCTTGTCTCGTCTGAAAGGCACGAAACGCAAGGCTAAACGAGAAAACAACGATTCGTGTGCACGTCCCGATTGCCCCGAGTCTCACGTGACTGAAGAGACGGAAGTCTTTTTCGTAGAGAAGCTCGTTGGTCGGAGGAGGACCGAAGGTTATGTTTTCATGTGGTTGGCAAAATGGGAGGGGTAAGCTTTTCCTTTCGCGTTAACACGGAGAACCGACTTGACGGGTGTTCAGATATCCAATGAGCGAGGCGACTTGGATCCCCAAAGAAAATCTACTCGGGGATGGAATAAAGCTGTTTAGTGCCTTTCATGAGGATGCCGCGCGGGAGGGTGCGGATCTCGCACAGGACCTGGTGCTCCTCCAAGAAGCTGCTGAAGCTGGCTGGGGAACAGGTTGACCGGTTATCGAATATGCTTTCTTTGAGATCGACGCTTCCAAAGCGCGGTAAAAACTCTTGCTGTCGGTTTCTTTTCGTCATGGCTTCATACTAAATTCTTTTATTCCTCTTCCTGTGGGCTCGAGTTCAAGCTCTTTTCTCTTGCTTTCCTTGTTCGTTGCTCTATGTTATCTGTCCTTGTTTTCTTGTTCTGCACGCGCTTTCCTGTATACTTCATCTCGCTCGCATTGTATTCAACACGGAGTCTCACATGTTTGATATACACGACTTGGACCGATCACGAATGGTATGATGATATGGCATTCGTCAAGGTTGCCCTATGTATGTCTAACGTTGGAAACTGGCCGTATCCGACGGTAGAAACACTGAGAACAGTGGGGACGAAAGAACTGGGCTATGCTTTATACAGGGACTATGACGTATGAGGACAAAGACAGGGATTATCTATGGTATGCGGTGAGGCATATGTGCTATCGTACACGTGCTTCCGCCAGCGTTCACGTAATAGCCAGCATAGAAGGCCTATCAGCAACGTATCGGAAATGCGACACAATCGATCAATCACCCCTGTTGGGAATATGCACCCGTTCGAAATCGAGATAACACAGTCCTGAACATTAATCAGACTTGGGTCAAGTCTGTTTCTATCGTACTCAGTAAAGATCTTTGATGTTCACACCCGAGTAACAGCTTTCATACGCACGATGTGACATCACCAGCACTGCATCTTCGATCGAAAAACATCACTCGCCAATCATCGAATCGATCATCGGAAGCACACGCATTCAAATTCACGACAACTCCACATTACGGTACATTTCTCGATATCTCGAACAGCCGAGACTGGCGCCGTCAAGCCGCCACAAAGACCCACTCCTGCAGTGGGGTGCTAAAGTTTGCGGTGTAAGTGGCAGGGTTTTCCTCGAGCGGGCATTGGAGGCCCCACAAGACCGTTTGCCCGCCGTCTTGAACGCTGGAAAACAAATTCTATCATTCAATGCACAGAATTTAGACGACTAGGAGAAATACGAACGTGTATTTCCCGTCATTACCCTCCCTGATGAGCCAAACATAGCTATGCGCAGGAATGGTCACAAGGGCACCATTACCCATTCCGATCTGGAGACCTGGGGCATCCTGTGGAGAGACGCTCTGCGACTGGGCGTCGTAGTCCTGGACGGACCACTGCATGTCTCGCAATCAGAATCTCAAGTCCTGGATATCAGGGCTAGGAAACCGGACGAACAATTTGACTGCTTGTGTCCGTCACCCAATCTGTGACGGTCACATTACTGCCCTGGCCATCGAAATTGAGCAAGGGTGTTGCCATTGGCAGAGTTAGGAACAGCGTTGGTGATGTAGTAGTTTCCAGCGGTTAGTTGGGACATCGTTGAGTGTATGGATGGGACGGTATAAGTGAACGAGGTTGGCTTTTATACGCACCCTCCGTCCACATAAACCCGAATGGGCTAGACCCTCTCGGACCCGAGTTGTATGAACCAAAGCCCATAACGCAGTTCGCCCCCACTGCCGGTTCTTCGGTTCGGAAGAGGTTCGGCTGAGGACATGACCCGATACCAGTTCTATTACAGCACTCATTACGGGCCATGGTATACACGATGCAGACATACCGCTCTGGCAGATGCGAATCTGGCATGTATTTGTGAGATGAAGTCACCACTGCACCGTCGGATTTTGGATCGATAGATGGGTAGTTATTCGATTGGTAGGGAGCAGGGACTCATTGCAGTACCAATCACGGACCCGACGCGAAAACCCTGAAATTGTCAGCGAACGCCAATCAACCCTGAAGAGTTGGAAACGAAGCCCGACAGACAATTTGTAGAGTGACGGGCTAGTGCGCCCTCTGAGGGCAATGAATCAAAATGGAACGAAAGCTGTCGTATTCTAGTGACATAAGTATCATCCCCAGATGTCGGCACGGTAAAGCGTACCATGATGGCATACCGAAAGTATTACAATGTTGGCGTGTTCGCTGAAGTTGAACATGGTCGCCTAACAGTATATTTCTGTATGAGTGCGTGAATTATCTTACCGAGGGTTGACGAGACATCGATTGCGAGTTGTTCGCGTCAGGTTCGAGGATTGCCGGGCCGAGCAATGCCGGGGGGTAACCGAGTGGCACACACTCGGATCCGAATGATCAAGAACCGAAGAAACAAGGTACTGGTCCTGCAGCCCTCAGTCACAAACGATACTCACAGGCAGCGAGAAACTACTGTCAACCCAGTGATGCAAATAGCCAAGAGGGTTCAATGCCATCAATATCCCAAAGTTAGTTGGGAACTTGGGTGTTCCTCTAAATACACAATTAAGACCCTCGACTTCTGGCTCAGACTCATGTCACCAATTTTCTGCAGGAATGAATAGGGGTTTCAAGTCTAGTGACCTATATGGCCTTCAGGATGGTTCTGGCTCCCATTGTTGCCAATCTGATATGATCACAAATGGCTTGAAATCACCATGTGTTGAGGAGTACATGCATATATATGGGCCATGGTGGTCCTCATGGTGATTTTAAGTACAACTAGGCAAAGACTGTTGAAAGTGTAACATAGTCAACTACCAAACTGTATTAGGTAGTATTAGATAAGCAATATTGTTGCACACTATATAGTTCTCTCAGCCACATTTGAGAATGGATAGGAGTTTCAATTCTTCTTACACTTGAACCACCATCATCTTGAAGCCTCACTGTCTTCTCAATGTAAGTGCTAACACTCTGAGTTCAGTTACTTCTGCCCTCAGAACCAGCAGGGTCCTGTCTACTGTCAGTGCCCTGGCTGTGTCTTTCAACAGGTTATGAGCCCTGATGGGCAACCTTTGATGTGTTTTATATGCTCAAGGTTTCTAACCAGAGTTAATCACTTGGTGGTGAGGTGATGCAATAACTTGCTCCCTCAACTCCATCATAAGTGTGCTTGATGCAAGTATCTTGCTCAGCACCTCTTCTGTGTGCTATATGCACCACTGAGGCATGCACATTTACACTTGGTGAAACAACCCAAAACCTGGGGGCAGACGTAGCCCCTGAGTTGTTGATAACCTAGATCTATGTAGCTTGCTTGTGGCTTGGGTGTATCTACCATCTAGGTAGAGGAGTATTATGAATGATAGGGGTTGTCCTGATTAGGGTGGACCCACGTAGATAGGAACTTATGAGTCAAGGGTCATCTCGAGATGAGTAGACCTGTAGGCTTGCCTGAAGCTTTGGGGAAGACTTCAAGGTGAACTAGACTGGAGGACGTCCAGCTAGTCGCCTTGCTTTATATACCATCTACTCTATGTACACCCGTGTACGGTAGATCTAATAGATATA
>JBBPLR010000125.1:0-45141 GCA_038089915.1 Sutorius australiensis | reverse complement strand
CCGGTGCTCATGGGCTGCTGCCACGCCGCCCAGCCTGGCTGCATCATACCATTTTCCATCGTTACGTTGATCGTCGGATTCTGGCCGCGCAAACCCACGTCCGAGTCCGAGTCGTCGCGCATCAGTGGCCCACATCCATTGACGATCTTGCCAAGCTAAAATCCACTCCATCAATACAAGAACCATGAAAAAAAACGCCAAACGAACCTCGATCGCGGCCTTGGCCTCGCTCCGTCTCCGTTCACGCGTCCGCTCCTCACCCGTCTTAGATCGCTCCCGACCACGGATCGGTTGTGGATCTTCAAATGTCACGCTCGGCCTCTTCTCGTGTCCCCGAGCCTTCAACGTAGAGTCCATATCGTCCTCCTTTGACCGCACACCAATGTCGCTCCCATCGCGCGGCGTGAACGGCGCACGCCCGCTGCTCGAGTCCCCGGTAGAGCTCCCCGCGGGACTCTCGCCCCGAACGGAACTGCTGCTCGCAAAGGGCCGTTGGAATCCAAGCGATGGCATCTTGCTCGAAGCCGCAGACATAGGAGATACAAACGAAGTAGGTGGAGGCTGCGAGCGGCCCTCAGACGGCTTAGTCGTAGATGCACGCGAGACGGAGCGGGGGCGGCCAGGCTTGTAGCCTTCCTTAACCGAAGGGGAGTCGGGTATGGAATGGATAAGGGGCACAGACGGGATGCGAGAGGAACTCCGCGACGTCGACGACCGGCCAGCAGACAAGACAGAGACTGCGTCCGACTTGTCGTTCAGAGGAGCGGGATTGACCATCGTTTGTGCGCGTTGTCGGGTACCTGACTCAGGCTGAGTAGCGGATGAAGTGGGTAAGGTTTGCGAAGGTAGCAAAAGGGGGACAGGAGGCTCAAAAGTGCTCTGCCTTTGAGCAGGGCGAGAGAGGACTGTAAATGACGTGGGAGGCTCACGTTCCCGAATGGGGGTAGGCACGATACGATCGGAAGGCGACTTGACAGATGACCTGGAGACCTCGGGGGATTGATCCGGTTCGTCATCAAGAGCGCGGACCAACCGAATAGCGTTCATGAGATCCTCATCGTTGTTCGGTTCCTCGGCTGGTGCCTCGCTGCTCGATTTGCGATGATACGCCACAAGAACGGGTTTGGTTGTTGGCATAGAATTCTGTTTGCTTGCGGAAGGGGATATGGGCGGAGAAGACGAGGAAGAAAGCGCAAGCGCTGCGGGAATAGAAAACGGTTGGTCCTTCTCCACGTCCTGTTCTTTCCGCTTTGCATTAAGGTTTTTAACCGAGTCCTCGTGTCTCAAAATAGGGGTCAGCAATGGTGGTCCACCAGCCAGAGATTTGATGTCAATTAGCGGCTTTGCGGGCATCCGAGGCCGACTACCCGAGTGATTAGAGGCCGAGCTCACAGGACGCCGTGGCGCAACCAGACCAGACAGAGGCGTGTCTTCCGAGTCGTCATCCGAACCGTCAGTGGACTCGTCGGTGTCATCTTCCGGTTCACGAAATGAGTGCTTAGATCGTGCTATATCGGTGGAAGCAAGAATAGAATGCCTTATTATAGACCCGAATTTAATTCGAGGATACACCTTACCATCCGAATTCGAGGGTGACTTGGCCGCTGCCAAAATGGACGCCCTGCGCGCTGCTCCGTTAGGGGTTAAGGCACTAGTGGAAACCGAAGCTCGTGGCCGAGAGAATGGCGCCTGATCGGACCGATATATCAGTGGTGGCGATGGTCCGGGGGTATCCTGTTGAATGGGCGAAATATGACCAATAGAGTTAGCTGCAGAACCATGCCCGGCATCAGAACGTGGGCTTGTTCCGTGTATACGACGGGTTATCGTTCGTTTCCGAATCGGTTTTGGAACGGGTTCACCGTCGCTATCTACCTCTTCATCATCTTCGGACGATTCCGATTCCGAAGATGAGTCTACAGCGGAAGACTCGGGCCGGGTGCTTGGTATCGGTGCAACAGAAGTATTCTTGTTCGGCTGTGGACGGTCGGTACCCGAGACGACTGAAACGGTCGATGCACGTTTCCTGCCGCCGCCATCCACGCGGAGTGTGTCCGCAGTGGACGGGGGGCGAAATGAAGGCACGGGGGAATTAGTACGACTTCGAGCTTGTGCTTCCCTAAATGCTGCAATCGATATCCTTTGGGAAGAATCTGACGCAACGCTATCGCCTCTTGGCCGTAGATGGGGCGGCGCGAGGAGTGAATTCGATGCGGAGTCGGGGGATTTCTCTGGGGAAGGAACGGGAGGATCGACGCTGACGTGGCGGAAGGACACGAGATTGAAGGAGGACGAGTCGTGAGTGGAAGGACTGGTCGAGGGTGCGGATGACACGGACGAAGGGGGTGGCAATGGCTTGGATTTTGTGCGTTCTCTGGCCCAGGAGAACAAGCCTGGCGACTTTTTGCGCGGATGACCAACAGGGAGTGACTCGCTCGGGATGTCGGAGGAGGAGAATCTAGTGGGAGTATCAAGATGAGGGTGACCAGATGAGTCGTTGGGAAGCGAATGAACGGATTGGAGTGAGTCGTTGTAGACGGCAAAGAGGGACGACTTGCGAGGGGGAGGGGGGAGGCCGTGACCAGAATCGGACATCACGCCCGATATGTATGGAGACGGCGCATCGTTGAGAGACACGACGGGATGGTGGGTGCCCTTGGGGTCCGTCGGGGGAGGCGCGGTTGGCTTGCGACGAAAGGGGAGCTTGAGTTTGCTTGACGACCCAGAAGGGGGCAGGTTGTACAAGGGTGATGGTGCGGGGACCTTGTCTGGGAGGACATAGTCGCCGTCGGTGGAATCCCTGTTACTACCGGTTGAAGAAGTGACGGACTCTGCGACGTTGGATTGATTTTTCTGAGCTGTTCGCTTGTGAAATAAACCACCTAGAAGGGTCATGAATGGAAGGGAAAGGCGAGCGAGAAACCTCGCTGGCGACGTTGGTGAACCCGTTTAAACTATGTCCTCGTGTAAAAACATAATTTTTCATTTTAACTTGGATAACTCCTTATCCAGAATATAAAATTACTATATAAAGACATTTCTTCCGATCAAATAATCGTTCCTTGCTGATCTTTTCCGCCTCGCCTCGCGCTTGTCGGTCACAGCGTGGATCGCCTACACTCTTCCGAATAGTGGCGTGATGGCCTTTCCACGTCTCCTCATGTCTTGGACTATTTTATCAACACCATCTCCAGCGTTTCCATTGCATTCTCATGACCAGCTTCTCGCGGTTCGTACCGATATCGCTGGCGAATCACGCGTGCATTGACCGTCGTCAAGGTGTTTCCTCGTCGACGCATTGGGGCCACCGCGCGGAAGAAGTGGCATCCGCATGACTGAATATGCCGTGGAGACAGTAAAAAATCTTTTTACCCGCTTTTTTGACGCCATGCCTCATCCATGCCGCATCCATGACGTAGTCAATCATATCTTTTTCTCGTCGTACCGATCCAAACCAGTGATTCTTTGCGACAAGACAGGGGGTGATTTTCATCACGTGCACCATCAAGACACGTTACAGGTGCCTGTCGATTGGACGGACTTGTTTTGTTCGCTTGAAGGAACGTCTACTCCCACCCACCCAGTAATGTGTGACCCCATGAGTTTCTGTACTCGCGGTCAGGGTTGCAGTACTCATGGAGTCGCAGAGATTCACTGACATGGAGATTCCCCGCGCCAACACCTTCTCCATACCCAACCTTGTTGCCGTCTTTGAACACCATGAGAGTGGGTACCTGAACATCATAGCGAGTCGTTCAGTCCATGGTTGCGGCCTGGTTCCATTTACATACCACTCGCACATCTGCGTCTTCAAGTACGAGGTCGTCCGCTTCGTCGACATTGACGCAATAAAAATCCACCCCGAGACGCTTAAACGTCTCTGAAAAATCTGATAACTGTTGACCCCAGAGCACGGAACGACCACTCCAATTGGCGTGAAAGTCGATGGCGGCGACCCGTCCACTGTTGATCTGCAGCATGCGGGTCAACCACGTTACCCCAAAGGTGAATTCTGTTCGGCACCCACGACGTTATGGAACTCCTCGGAATTGCTGATGATATGCGAAGCCATGAGAAATACGAGATGCGGGACGCGGAAGCGCGAGCAAGTTTAGAGGTCAAGTCGATGAAAACCGACTAGAGGGCCAATCAAAACTCTCCCATACGTATCAAGCCGGTCCTGCTGTGTCCGGCTGAACGTCATTATGGGGAAGAAGCGAAGAACGAGTTGGGGTTGTGGAGCTAACCCGGAGGGCGTTGGCACTTTTGAGGAACGGCGCCCCACCCGTTCCTTTCAGACGTGTAGGGTAGCATCCTGCGCAACGAGGTGATCATTATGGAATTTCATGGCTGCTGGTGCGTGGACCACACGACGTTCTTCGGTGCCGCGACCGATCTTGATCACTGGCCGACGTTCTTGCTCCCGTTACATCCAGGAATTATCGTCGTTTGTGTCAAGTTTCGACTCATGTTTGGTTTGGCAGACGGGAGTAATGCACCTTTTTTGGGTCCATCTCTGGCTCGTACGACGACCGCAGCTTGTCTCCGACGTCTGATGTTCGTTCCGGTAGACCTCACTAAAGCCAGATAACCTGAGAGTCTCAGAGACATCCGACGACGCTCACGACCAGATCAGCGTCCTGAGTGACAGAGGTCGGTTATCTGACTTTGCCCCAACGAGTCGCTGGCTCACTTGTATCCAGCTCATGCCGCCCAATTTCTTTTCCAAGTTTGTCAAAAACACACCACAGACTCCGACTATCAATGAACGTACGTCGAGCGACGAGCAGCTCATCACCCCGATACCTAGCCGCCCTCACTCCCAGTCATCCCGTTCTCTCTCCCCTCGTACCTCCCCTTACGGTGACGTCGCCCCATCCAATTCCTCGGGTAGCGTACGCATCGGAGTGATCCCACCCTCACCTGGTCCCACCGAGTCAGACCTCTCTCTCTATAGCAGCAGCCGCAGACCGTCTATCGAACAGGTCCATCCGCAGCACCGTCGTGTCCGGTCGCAAGACCGCGAACGGCATGTACCAAATAGGCACGAGGTCTCGCTTGCCGCGCGTCCTGCGAGTGACATAACACCTGCAATTGACGAAACGGAGCTTACGCCCACACCTGAACGTTCCTCCCAACCTGACTGGGTTTCCTCACGTTCTGCCAGTTCGCCCCACGGTTCTCCTCACCAGCTCTCTCCTGCTTCATCCACAGGCAACCTTCGAGGTTTCGTCGACAAGCAAAGCATGCGCTCCAGCACGTTGCAGACACCGGGCAATGTTGTCAAGGAAAAACCCTCCAAACGTTCGATGCGCGGCGCAACACAGCCTCCCCCTCCCCTAAACTTTGATCAGGACATGCGCAGCGTTGTTGACGGTCAAGCTAGCCGCCACGAGGACGCTCTTGTTCCAACACCAAATACAGTCTCTGAATCTCCCACGGCATTCGCATCTCAGAAAGCCCAGTCGCAGGAGCTTCTGGGTGCGCTGAGCGACGGTGACGTCAAGTCTGTTCGCTCTGCGACCGGCTCGAGTTCTACTCAACACAAGAACGTTCGACGCAGGGCGTCTACTCGCAGTGGCGCAGCATCCGGAGCATTCATGTCCCAATCATCTCAAGCACTTCCATCGGTACCACCCGTACCTCCCCTCCCTGTTCCTGTCTCTGGGTCAAAGTCGACGCTCTCCGTGAATGGCACTAGGTCAGCGGGAGACTCGGCGCATTCTATCCAATCACGCGCTAACCAAGCGACGCCCATGCGCTCTCCTGCTCGAACGCGCTCTCCAAACATGTCACTCACCAGGAGTGATTTCTCGGATGGAGACACGTTTGTTTCCAGTGGGGAGGAATCCGATACTTCGTCAGATGAGCTCGACCTGAATGACCAAGATATCCCGGTCACCGGGTTCGCTGTCGCGAGTAGTAAGCGGAACGCAGACTTTCATGAGCTCTTTCCTAATATTCCCGAGGGAGACTATCTTATTGAAGGTGAAGCACATCTCTCTCGTGAGGCGCTCGACTCAGAATTCATGCCTCAGACTATGGCTGTGCACTACAACGAGAGATCCTCATCCAAGGCCGGCTATATATTTCCGAAAATCATATTTGCTTCCACGCAAATATATTTGGTTGGATCACCGACGTACGTGGAACGTCGTTGAGGCGCATCAGCGTCTGATCGTTCTACGACAGCTGTCTATTCCTATATATGAGATTACTGCACTAGAGAAGAAGATGACCGCGTTCGTCATCCCAAATGCCATACAGATCACGACGCGTCAAGCCAAATACACGTTTGCATCGTTCCTTTCCCGGGACACGACGCATGATGTCATTGTCAACATCTGGCGACTGGCACGACCAGACGATAACCCCGAGCTGCCGGATAGCCGTAACGCGTCCGTGCGGGATATGGCTTCTCTGGCTACGAGCGGCTCGGATGGATATGGGAAGGAGAGCATCGTGTCGGGAGCCAGCAAGGTGACGCACTGCACGTGTTCCAAGACGGGTGGTCACCTCAACGAATTGGCACTCGAGACTGTATTGCCGGGAACGCCTGATAAAATATACAATCTCATGTTCGCGAGCGGTTTCATCAAGGACTTTATGAAGGTAGACCAAAAGCTCAGCGGTGCGTCCCTCTGCATAATCTTTGCGCCTCGTTCTGATGTTCTTGTTTAGATGTCCAAATATCGGATTGGGCACCCATCGGGGAGGGATCCAAGCTTCTCCAGCGCAACATGTCGTACATCAAGCCACTCAACAATAGCGTTGGTCCTAAACAGACTAAATGCGAGATTCACGACGAGGCTGTGCATTGCGACTTTGAAGACCATGTGGTGATGCTGACGAGCACCAAAACACCGGACGTGCCGAGCGGCGGGGTTTTCGTGGTCAAGACGCGAACATGTCTCATGTGGGCGAGTTCTATCACGACACGCGTGATCGTCACGACCCAGGTGGACTGGACGGGGAGGAGTTTCATCAAGGGTAATATATCAACTTGGTTCATTTGTGCTGATTCTGAACCAGCCACGACTTTTAGGTCTCATTGAAAAGTCCGCGATCGAGGGGCAGAAGGTGTATCATTCCGATTTGGACAAGGCGATGCGGATGTACATTCAGGAGCATCAGGTAGAGTTCATTCCGGAGGGACTCGATCCTACTGTGGTTGCGCCCGTCGAACCCATCACGCCGGTTGCCGAAGCCAACGGAGGTCCCGGGGTGCCCATGTCGGCGCAAGAAGCCCGCGAAGCACGCGAACGCGATCGAAATCGGCGCGGTATGCAATGGGCATACGACACGTTCGACGGCGCATACAACGTCGCTGCGCGATCCACCCGTGGTGCACTCGAGCTTGTCAAGGAAGCATGGGAACAATCCTCGTCAACGACGATTCTATGGTTCGTCATCGTGTTGTTGGTGCTGAGCAATGTGTGGACGCTCGCGCTGGTTGGGAACCGGGAGGAAGTGGGGAGACGAAAGGAGATGAAGCGCGCGGAGGAGAAGGAGCGGTGGTTGCAGGGTGTGATTGCGGGTGTGTGGGAGGAGTTGGCGGCGGAACGCGCGAGGGCGGGTGCAGCGCTGTCGGTGCCGGTGGTGGGGGTGCCGGTGGGGGATGTGCAGGCCGAGGTGGCGAATGTGGGCAAGGTGTTGGATGCGGTGGAACAGCGGGTACGCACGATCAGGGAGAGCTTGGAGGAGTTGAGTTGAGGTCTTCGTTCTGTTCGGGTCGTCGTCATCGAATTGGTCGCTCTTTTTTGTATTTATCTGTCTGGAATACAGACAGTTGTAGATAGTCAGCGCAATGATGATGCCACTTGTCGACGTCGAGATGTCATGTCACTTGCCTAGATACGCTGATGCCGGGAAGCGTTTAGATCTCGAACCGTATTAAGTTTAGGTATTCATGTTCGTCAAAAGTACCAAAATCGAGCGCGTAGCAAAACACATGTCTGCCGTAGCATGCAAAGGTCTATCAAAAACCCCTGCGCGTTCTGCCAAAATCCGAAGTCATGTCGCTGTGTTCTTCCAAGACGTTGAGAACGTCGTTTTCTGACGTCGCCTTTTCGACGGTACGGTGCCAACTCGATCGTATGTTCACAGTTTGTTCTTCGTTGGTCTCGATCGTGTATGGCCGTTGCATAGGTATCGGGATCGACAACCCTGTTCTGAGCACGACAAACGTCAGGTGGCATATCACGGGCTCACGACGCTACCTCGTTTATGGTTAACTGGAGAGGCAGAATCCGAGTTCCGAAATCGCTCGTATTAATGGGGTTCGTGTCGTTGCAGGGGTATGTCTGCACGATTGGGAACCTGTTTGACAGAGCTCAGCTGACATTTATTGAATCCGCTGGTTATATGCCATGATAGGGCTCGCTGACGGATTTCCGGTCCCGTTCGTGCCGTCGGCCCATACTTGTGAGAGCCAGAGAGCCATCGAATTGCGTGGTGAAGTTGTAAATCGGAGTGGGAGACCCTGTGCGACACAGTAACGACGTTGGAACTAAACAAGCCTAGAAGGACCGGGCATACTTTGCGGGAAGGTATGAGCGACGGACAGAAAGACCGTATTGAATGGATGGTTATAGACGGGACAACAGGGCCAATCCGGACGTACCTCCATAAGTGATTGGGCGGTTGAGTTTCGTGACTCGTCGGAAACGACACCGTGGTTACTACAAACGCCAGGCAAGGTTGTCAAGAAAAACCCACCAAGCGTTCGATGCGTGGTACAACCTTTTAAGATCAAGACACCCGTCGTTGACGCGGACGATCAACGCGTGGTTGCCACGGGCGCGAGATTGCCGTGACAAGGACGGTTTTGAGAGAACTGGCCACACGCAGAACACGGGACACTGTCATACAAATAGAAACTTGTAGCTTCAAGGACTGAATTGTTGTACAAATGGGGATGAACGAGAAAAAAAACACCTAACTACGGGAGCTGAATTCAGCCCTGATATAGCCAAGCATTTCCAGGTCGTGCTCTGCTAAGATCATCTCTCCATCACGCGCTCCCTTTGGCCTTTTTATGTCAATGTAATTTACACTGAGAAATGGGTATCGTGCCTCGCCTCGACGACCGGCCAAATCAAAGTTGACGATCATGAACTGCTCCTTGTGAGTTTTGGATACCATGATGTTTATGTCGCAGATATCACCATGGACGAAATTACTTGCGTGAAAGGATTTCAGTGTTGTGGATATCTCGTCGAAGAGAGAATCAGGGAGTGTCTTGTGAGCATTCAGCCTAACGAAGTCGTCAGGGAGCAGGTCCATGACCACCATAATCCAGCGAGTGCTAATGCTTTTATACCCTCGCAAGGCTGGGGCACGCTTCAATTCCGCAAGGAATTGATGGGCGTCGGGTGAATATGTCTGAACAAATTTGATGCAGATACGATCAGCATTGCCCTCCACTCCAGAGAAGGTGAGTGCGTCATCGTGCAACACTTTCTTGTAACAGAATTCCATCTCAGCCTCGTCTGCAAGTGATGTGTAGCTTGTTGGGTATGGAAATAGTTGGGGAAGCTGTGTCAGGGTAGGAGGAGGCTGCAGGTACTCGTAGTACTGCTTCAGCTGTTCAGTGGCTTTGCGAAAGGCGGCCATGTGACGTGCCGCATGACATCGATTGACAATGTCAGTGGAGTAGAAGTTCAACACGATGGGCGACAAAATTTGCGCTACTGGAAACAGATTCCACGTAGCACCAGCAAACAAGATGCTTGACCCTGCAGAGGCAAATGGTCAGCTCTTCATATGGCTGGTAGAGAGCGTGGGGACCAACCAAAGATGGTGAGAAGAAAGCATGGCAAGGGAGACCTCACGTGTTTGAGAGCAGTTGCACTTGTCGCATCCACATAGTGTGACATGGCTTGGAGATACGGCTCCGCTGACGTGCTCCCGGTTTCATCCTCAAACTTGACTATCACATAGTGGTGACCATTGTTGGTCATGCCCACATCTGGAAAACATCGCTTGGTTTCCGTTTCGGTGACTGCCAGGGGTATCTCGTGGCATGCAAATGCGTCAACAACAGCACGAACCCGCTCGAGGTCATCTGCGTAAAAGTCTGACATCACGATCCTAAGATGGTCGACAAGCTGGTGATCACGGGCAGTTTCTTCGATATTGTCACGGTCGTCAAGGAACTCATGAAAGACGGGATGCAGTAAGTCTATAGGGATAGGCCCCTCGTGTTTGCGAGGACGGCCACATGGTATACGGATGGAGCTTTCGAGCTGTTGCTCTTGAAACATACAGGGATTTCCATTGCTGAATGGCATTTTGTCACAGGTTATCTTATTGGTTTTCGTGGATTGCAGGGACTCCCCGCATGCAGTCGTAATTGGATCGCCACACCCTGTACGATGATGTATCGATAGAAGAAACCTCGTCATCAAAATTTTGCTCACCCTTGTTGACCACCTCCACGACAATACGTGGTACATGAGAAAAAGGAACATCATGAAAGACGTCCCGCAGAATGTGATGCCCTTGTAAAAGTTGGCCAGTCCCCAGAGACTCAAGAACTTCCCTAAGCATGTCATCGTCATGTGTCGTGACCTTGTAGACGCCTAAGAGATCAGGGGATAGATGGTTGAGTGTACTACACGCCGCCTTGATTGTAACCTTGAGGTCCCAAACCGTGCACCTCATTGATATATTGATTTTAAAGGAGCTATCAATACGTGCGCCACGAATCCAGCCTTGTAAAAACCACGAAACATCTGGAACTACGACGAATGGTCACTGTCAAAGATATGCCCAAATTGACGGCGCCACATACTAACGATGAGGTGGAGCAGCTGGTCAGTAGCTAGCATCGCGAAGTCCTCTGATAGCTTCCTCGAATCTCGCGCGGGTCTCCCAAGTTCGGAGAAGGTGCAACTGCTGAGCGCCTCTTCAAGGGAGGCTTCGTCGGTGCACGAAAAGGGTGCTCTATAAAGAGTAAAATCTATGTCGCGGAAGCGTGCGTTCATGGTCTGCATGGCCTTTATGACTTCCGCGAAAGTATCGCGACTTGAAACCTTGATAAAGGAGTAATCATCCAGCCTGTCGCCCTTCACCCAATAAGTGAGGGTGAGATCTAGGGGGAATGCTTCAAACCGTGAGTAAAGTTGAAGAGCGATGGTCAATCACGGGAACACACAGTATATGATGATAAGCTGGTTGGAAAGTGTGGTTAATTTGGTCGCTGGGTCGAGTGGTGGGTCAATCGGTCTCCACGTAGTAAGCACGCTTCGGTGGGAGAGGGGAATGGAGTAGAGGGTGAGTTGATGTGCAGCTACGTTGTAGAACTTGGATTCCTGGGCCTTTATAGCTTCCTTGAGGTCTTCGATAGTGGACACTTTCGGCATATTGACGCAAAGGGTGTCGCTGGGTTCTTCACCGTAGATCCAACATCTGAGTTTGAGCATTTTTGTTACGAAGACTGGGATCGATGACCCAGGTGGCACAAACGACAAATGCTGAGGAAAATGAACGGATCTGGAGGCGAACGAAGCGCCATGCGAGTCATGTGATTCCTTTGTGAAACAATTCTGTGGGTCAGGGATAACAACTCGTGAGGAGAGGTACATCCCTAGTCCTTATCGATTTGAACAGTCACATCAGGGACATCAAAGGACATGGCACCCAAAGCATGGCACGAAGCTCTCGCCAACGCTCTACGCAAAGAACAGAAAGAGGACTGCGGAGGTCGGTACACCCACTCGAGCGACCCCCAGGACGTCTGAGAAAGATGTCTTCACTCACACATGCACTCACACACGGCCCTAGTCATGCAGCTCGCCACATTCGACACGCGGTCAGGCACACCGCGCGTCCGATCGCACCTCCATCGTGCCTTCATTACCGCGCCGACGCTGCCCAACCTCCCACTCATCCTCTCTACGACCGACATCCGAACGCCAAAGGTGACGCAGCTAGACGGCAGCCGCGCACGCGTCGAAGTCGTGTACTGGACACCGAGTACCCAAGAGCAGTTTCGAATCCTCGGGCGGGCATCGGTCGTGCCGGAGCCGAACTATCGGGGTGCGTATCCGAAACGCGTGGGCGTGGTGTATGACGAGCTGCGCAAAGTGGAGTTCGACTGGGAGGCGAAGCGAGTTGAGATATTCGATCAGGTGAGTGGACATATGAAGGCGACGTGGTGCAGGCCTGTCCCAGGTACGCCGCTCAAGGGTGGGGAGGAGGAGATGAAGAAGTGGCCGGTGAAACTGCCCAAGTTGGGCGAGGCGAAGAACGAGGAAGATGCGAGGAACTTGGTGAAGGCGCTGTCCAACTTTGCGTTGGTGCTCATCGAGCCGTTCGAAGTAGATTATGCGGAGCTTGGGATTTTCCCTAACAGGAGGACCTTTTTCAAGAGGAGTTGGGAGGACGAGAGCCATGTCGAGTTTGAAGAAACTTTGGTTGTACCATGAAGCAGAACGTCAGCCAGACCACAGTGGAGACCTTGAATTGTACTTTGGATAACACCAACAGCAGTGTAATCGTTGTAGTCTACCTATCGTTACAGACACGAGATTCAATTCACACGGGCGTGTTTCGCGACGAATGCCTGGAACAGGACGGCAGTCAGACACCCACTACCATCATGTGCACGAGTGAAAGACGAACAGCAAGTGGCTCCCGTTGTGCACCCACCATTGTTCCGATCGGATTGCCGGCTTTGAAGGCGATGATGGTGGGTACCTTTGCGAGGGTATTGTCAGTATGAAGTAATGATAACGGGCCTGCATGTACGTTGATAACCCGGACTTCTTGTGCAATATCGTCATGTTTGTCTATATCGACGCTGTAAAACATTGCCGCTGCGGCGTGGTCGTTGGATAGACCCTCGTACACAGGCTTAATCGCCTTGCATGGTCCGCACCACTCTGCCCAAAAGTCGATAAAGACGACCTTGTCGCTGTTTATCTATGAGGGATATGAGATAGTGCGTCTTAGTAAAATGGATTCGAACCGTGTCAAAGAATTCTGAAAAAGAGCCGATAGCCGTGACTGTCATTGCGAAGGTCAGCGTTCCGAAGAAGTCCCAGCCGGCGTAATGTCTGTATCAGAACGCTACGAATCCGCTCCGAATAGTAGGCCCGTGAGTTCTTCCGAGGTCAAGTATAGCTCACCCACCTCAGACCAATGCCGATTAGGGGGGGCCGATTTTAATTTAGGAGCCCAGGAACGGCGAATTATTTATTGATTTTCTAGATGTGAAGTCCTGTGCGTGGCTCACAGCAAGGGGAGCCTAGACCGTCATTTTCCACTGCGCAGCATGTTGGCCGCATAGGCTGTCCAACGGGGGAAAAGTGGCCTGCTCGCCGCAGCACGAGCTTCACACGGTGTGTCTTCGCTCTTGACGACGACAAGGCTTTGCATCGCGTTCTTTGCGACCAACGTAGTAGTACAAGAATGGTCGGGACGTACATGTCAGCTAATGACAGCTTCAAAAACGTTAAATAGAAACGTCACCGATCCACCAATAGAAGTTACGGCCGCAAAGTATGCGCAACGGTGACTAAACATTTATATGTATCCCACAGCACTCGCCATGCCAATCGGTTTTACCCTGGACGGGCCCGGACTCCCTGCGGTGCATATAACTTGATCCTCAAGTTTACCACCACTTGCACGTTGCAACATGGATCCAGGTTTGTTTCTGAGGCAGTCTGGGGCATTGCTCTGGAAGAATTGGATCATTCTATCCAAGCACAAACTCGTCAGTCTCTGCGGGCGCTCTCTCCATTCACAGCGTCGTTTCTGACGGGTCATAAAGCTCAACCTGGTGCGCTGTGTTGTGCTCCCGATCGCTTATGGAAGTGTGTCCGGTCCAGTTTGCTCCCTTTCCTCTGACCCCGTTGACATTTATCGTAGTCTTTCTGGCTGTCGCGCAGACATTTCTGGCAAAGCCCAACAACGTGCGTTCGGTCCTTCTGCGCGCGTCTGATTCCAACGGCCTTGCAGTATGGCATGGGGTCCCCCACCCCGATTTACAACTTCACCGCGCAATTCGACGGCTCTCTGGCTCTAGTATGGGCTGACGGCACGAACGGGACTGGAAATCCATCAGCGAGCGCCGTCATGGCGCATATGACTAGTGGATTCAACGAGTACCAACTGAATGCCATCAAACAGGTTGCCAACCCTGTAAACATTCCTTCCTCCTGTCCACAGAACTTTGACGGACTCTCGGAATGTTACGCCGCCATTGCGTTCAATTATTTGCCTCTCTCTCCAAGCGATACGAATCCCATCAACTATACGATCAGTGCCGATGCGGGTCTGCTGTACATCAACGTCTATAGTCACACGAGCGATTTCGAAACTCGGATTCTGCCCCTCCAGTTAGCTATAGATGAGGTAGCGCCGTGCGCCCGTGGTATATCTTGATGTTGAACCCATCGTTCTAGGCATTTATTGCTCTCAGAACGGGGCAGTCGATTCCGACGCCTATGGAATGGCCTTACACGCTAGAGACCAACGAACAACAAGCTACGAACATGAGATTGAGTTGGTGTTCGCACCCCCACTCGGCGTATTCGGAGTTCACGTTTTCTTTACAGGTTATATCAGGGGGCTTCGGACCCTGCTCGTCATCCCTCTGTGCGCTATCACCGTCTCTGTGTTTTCCCGCGACTGATCAGTGTGGTAGGTTTATTTGCTATATTGGCATCGCTTACCAGCTGCCTGGAGCTTTCACTGGAGAACGAGCCAATCTGTTAACTAGTCACATGAAGGTGATGGGACTCCTCGATTCAGCCCGAATAATGTATGCATCCTTTCTTCCAGATATTAATGATCATTTCCCTCACAATTTTATTTGACAGATCATGGCACGTCAGCATATCGCTGGCGTACCTTCCAGCCTGGATTGTAGTGGCGTTGACATGGCATTATCGAATTTTCACAGAGACCAACGGTGGTTTAATTCTGGCGGTTCACCTTCTACTTGGTTTCTCGCTTGCCAGTTGGTCTTTCTTCGTGGCCGCCCCTTTCGGGAAGAGCCCTCAACTCGCCGCCGTCATAACCACGTTCTCGGCCATCTTGTTTGCTATCCTTGCGCTTGTGTTCTCTCATGCCAGTACCGGAGTAGCTACGGCATTCACGCTTGTTTTCCCTCCCGGGTTCTACATCTTTGCCATTCGTGCGATCTGTGGCTATGAGAATCACCTCATGCCAACCAACGTCCTCAAACCAGACCCAGATAGCCATCTCACGCTTCTCCCGATCATGATAGCCTGTATCGTAAGCGTTGCTTATCTCGCCTGGATGCATTTGCTAAGGAATGTTATTAGATCGATGTGTTTTTGTGGCCATATCTGGGTGTGTTGCTCGAGAGGCGTTTTTATGATGCAAAGGAACCGTCGGATGGGTTTTGGTTGCGTTTCCTCAGGCGGAAGCAGGAGGAACTTCCTACGCACCCCGCCGGGGTGGCCATATCGGTCAAGAACCTCCGTAAGACCTTCACTCCCTCTATGTTCAGCCGTGAGAAAGGACCGGTCACTGCTGTTTCTGATCTTTCGTTCGACATCCCCAAATCTGGTGTCTTTGTCCTCCTGGGTTCCAACGGGTGAGTCTATGCTAGAAACAGTTGGATGCTGGTCCTTTGATGACGGGCGATTTTTAGGGCCGGAAAGTCGACTTCACTGTCGATCATCGCAAATCTCATAGGACCCAGCTCGGGCTCCATTACTTTCGAGGGTGGGGTGAGACATCCCCCTCGTGGTACGCTCGGAATAGTACCGCAAAAGAATGTGCTCTTCCCGGATCTCACGTGTTACCAGACGCTGCGAGTCTGGCGGGCCATCAAGTATTCTTCACATTCTGCGGGGGAAGACGACGACCTCGAACAGCTCTTGCGTGATTGTGACCTTGGAAAGAAAATACACTCGAATGCAAATACGCTTTCTGGGGGGCAGAAGAGGAAGCTTCAACTCGCGATTGGACTGATTGGGGGTTCGAAGATCGTGCTCGTTGACGAGTGCACGTCTGGGGTCGACCCGTTGTCACGTCGTGCACTCTGGAGAACCTTGACATCGGTGAAGCACGACAGAGCGATCGTCTTCACGACGCACTTCCTCGATGAAGCCGATTTACTTGCTGATCACATTGCGATTTTGGCCGCACCTGGAAAATTGGTAGCAGAGGGATCGCCCGTCGCACTCAAGACGACCCTCGGGCAAGGTTATACCGTCCAGGTGACGTTCAACCACAAGGATGCGATCGAGAAAGAACCTGCGAGCGCACCGCTGGAGGTTCTGGACCGGGTTCTGGAGCTTGCACCGCAGTGCACGATGTCACAGCCCTCGCCCACGGTTGCTGGGTACCACCTCAGATCAAAGGAGTCGAGTGTGGTTGTCAAGGTTCTCCAGTTGCTCCAAGACGAGGCCGAAAGCTATCACATCGCATCCGTCGATGTACTGGGAACTTCGATTGAGGACATCTTCCTCGATCTAATGGAATCCGAGTCCCGGGTAGGCACACCTGACAGCGGACTGGAAACGACGCACTCTACGGAGACGGCTTTGGCCCCGACCATCCCGAACCCTCTACAAGCCATTCCGGCTCCTTCCCCCCTCATGCTCGCAGACGGCCGTCCGCGATCACCGTTTAGTCAAGCGCTGACAATAGTCTACAAGCGGATGTTGATTGCAAGGAGGAGTTGGCTTACCCCCGTGCTTACTATCCTCATTGCTGTTTGTGGGGCGTGCGTGCCGCTGTTCTTTTTGTCTGGCCAAAACCCGTCGTGTACGGTCAAGTTCAGGAATGAGGTCGTCGTCCCACTCTACTTGGCCGGCTCGCCAATCGGCTCCATCGAGTCGACCTCTAATGCAAGTGTGTTGGAATCGCCGCCTGGTATCACAGCAACACTCGGCCCATCTTCACTGACCATGTCGACGGAAAGCGTCGCCGATAACGCTACGTTCGTGTCGACGATCCAGCAGAACTACTTGAACATCTCCATTGGCGGCATATCCGTCGATATGCAGACAGGGAATTCCCTGTTTGCTTGGGATGCCACGCCTCCTCCGGGTCTGACCGGACCTACGCTGCTGAATCTGATTACGAACATTCTTTACAACCGTGCGCTGAACGCGTCGGGGAACGCGGCGGGTGCACCGAGCATCATCATGGGCAACTATGCGAGCTTCCCTCCGATCGCGGCAGGGACGCTTGTATCCTTGAAGTGGGTCGCGTTCTTTGGGGCTACCATGGTAAGGCTCTGGATTTCACTTCGTTTCGCGTACTTAGTTGTTTCCCGAGGCTGTATACCCCGCGTTTTTCTCGCTGTATGTATCGCGGGAACGACGATCGTCCGTCCAGGCGATGCAGCTTTCGAACGGTTTATCAGATCCGGTTGGCCTTTGGCTCGGCCATCTACTCTGGGACTCTATGTTTGGTGTTGTAATCGCCACGATCATCATCGTCATCTTTGCCAAGGTTTCTAACCAGTTTTATGGGCTCGGGTTGTTTGTAAGTCCCTGTTGTTCTCCTGCTGCTCGTTGTTCATCGTGTCCCGACAGTGGGTCGTCCTTGTGCTATATGGCTATGCCGGTGCCCTGCTTGCGTATTGTTTTTCGCTGTTCATGTCGTCCCCTCTCACGTCGTTCGCCGCCGTCGCTGGATATCAAATCGTCATGTATATTGTAAGTGAAAGTTCGAAATCGACCAAGGCGTGTGCGTGGTTTGCTGAGTTGCTCTCAGATTTACCTGGCTGGATACCTCATCACTCTGACATATGCAAAGACCTCACAAGCAAGCCAGATAATCACGATTATTCGTAAGCGTATATTCAAACCGTGTCATTCTCTGGTTGTGAGGTTTCTCCAGATTTCACGCTATCGATCCTTTCACCTGTTGCCAGCGTGGTAAGTTACGCGAATGATCGTCTGCTACCCGACTTGCTGAGTTCGCTGGGCAGATGCGCTCAGCCTTTGTGTCCGTCAATCTATTTTCGCTCCTGTGCAATGGATCCACGCCCGTCACGACTGCCGCTATGGGTAATATCACGCGATACGGCGGGCCGATTGCATATCTCTTTGTCTATGGGTTTGTCCTCTTTGGCATTCTCGTCTGGGCCGACTCCGGGTCGATCATTCCACGCCAATTCTTGAGGACGCGCAAACAGCAGACACGACTTGACGAAAACCTCGCTGCCAACGAGCTTGCAAGACAGGATGTCGCGAGGGAGACGAAGGCAGTTGCCCACTCGACGGACGCATTACGGGTCATCCATGTCGCCAAATCTTTTGATGGGAACCGGGTGGTAGATGATGTCTCGTTTGGGGTTTCTGGTGATGTTATATTCGCTCTGCTGGGGCCGAACGGGGCAGGCAAGACGACGACGTTTAATATGATTCGTACGTTTTGGGCTTTGCCTCTCATCCTTTGATCTCATAGCGTCGAAGGAGGTGATGTCGTTCCCGACGTAGGGGATGTGAAGATCAAGGGCGTCTCGGTCGTCGACTCTCCGCGCAACGCACGTCTCGCACTTGGCGTCTGCCCGCAATTCACAGCCATTGATACGCAACTGACCGTCCGAGAACACTTGCTGATCTACGGCTGTCTCAAGGGACTCAAACGTGGATCCGAGCTGAGCGCTAGCGTCGAGTCGCTTATGTCCGCGACGTCGTTGAACATGTATGCGGATAGGCTCGCGAGCCAGTTGTCGGGAGGTAACCAGCGTAAATTATCGCTCGCGATTGCATTGATGGGTGGGATTTCTTTGCGTTTGATCACGCTTCCGTTGACGCGTCTCTCTCTTTTTTTAGGCAATCCTTCTGTCGTGCTCATAGATGAGTTTTCCACTGGAATCGATGCAAAAATGAAACGAGATATGTGGGGCACGTTAAGGAACGTTGCGGTCGGGAAAGCAGTTGTCGTCACCACCCGTATGTTGCTTCTGTCGGCCAACCATCCTGCTGACCGATCTACATCTGTACCAGATTCCATGGAAGAAGCATCCGCACTCGCGAACAAGGTCGGTATCATATCCAAAAAGATGCTTGGTAAGTCCCAGGCCGCCTCCCGCCCTACCCATGTTTACTCAAACCAACCCGCAGCCATCGGTACCACGGAGGAACTCGCGGCGCGCTATGGCACGTACCAAGTCCACTTCTCGTGTCCCACCCGGGAAGACGTGATGCGGGCCCAAGTACTCATGAGTCGGATTCCGGGCGCACGTCTTGCAGACGATGTCGCTACGCGATTCGAAGTACCCATCCGCGATGGTTCGAGGAGTCGTCGCAATAGCAATAGCAATGGCAATGGCAATACCAACACCGATGGCGATAACGATAGCGACATGTCGCTCGCTCGCCTCTTCCATATCCTGTCCTCGCAGGGCGATTTCCAAGAATATACCGTAGAAAAGGCAACATTAGAAAATGTCTTTCTCAAAGTCATCCGACAAAACAACGTCTTGGAGGAAGACAACACGTCTCGACGACGTACACTTAGATTTTGGTAGAATGGTAAGGAGGACCCTGATGGACTTTTAGACATCCGTTTGGCTACCCTTTATGGACTGTAATTTCTGGGACGATGACAGGTATTGAACACGTGGTATATTATACGAACATGATGATTTTCTTTCTTTTCCCTCTCGCAAACTGAGCCAAAAGAAAAGGACCGTAAAAGTGACCAGACGATGAAAATATTAAACCGACTCGTAGGTTCTAAGGATCGTTATCGTTTGATGCACAGTAGAGGGGACGACTAAGCAAAACAGCAATGCAACGTTGTAGTGACAGAAGAGACACAACCACGTATTAAGACCTAGAGCAAAAGCGCTGTGTCGTCCTTAAGTAAAGAAGAACATTGTAAAGCCACGACACTAGCGCAGCAAATCCACAGTGAAAGAGAAAAAGGGATGGTGGAATATGAAGAGAAAGAGAAAAAAATGCTGGAAGTAATGGGTAATGCATAGAGATAAGAAGAGGGGGTGGGAGAAAATGAAGCTTGGCCCGGACATCAATAAATTCACGAGAAATACGGATCGTCGGGTTGCGCCAAGGACCCAGCCCCCGATGCGCGCAGAGATGGACGACTAGCGTTGCGAAGCGAAGAGGGAGAGAACCTTTTCGGCGTTCTCCTTGTACTTCTTCAACTTTTTGCTCTTTAGCTTCTCCGGTTCCTCGTGATGAGACGCATACTTGTGTGCCTCGGGTGATGCCGGATGCGACGCGGGCCCTGTAATTTCGCCGTTGGACTGGTCAGATGATTGGCTCTGGTTTCCGACGGAGATGGCGGACTCCTTTGATCTCAACGACGGTGACATAGCGCTCGCGGCTGAAACGGACGGCGTCAACAGACCGTTGCTCGAGGTTGACGAGATAGTGGCGCTGGTCGCCGCGTGTGACGGCGTAGACGTCTTGATCGTGGACGCACTCTTGGCAGAGAAAGACGAAGGTGGCGATTTTCCTTTGAGGAATTGGGGTGTCTTTCGGAACTTGAGGCCAGGCGCACGTCCCCGACGTTTTTCCGATGGACTAGGCGAATCCGTAAGCTCTACAGCATGAAGATCCGACTCCTTTGAAAAGCCCGAGGTCGACCGTCCACCAACGCGTTGAGACGGGGTAGACGCCTTGCGGAATACGGCCAACCGATACCGGTCTACAACACCACGAGCGAACAGACTCGTACCCTTGGTACCGTTACGGTCTTCGCCGTCAGCTTCGATGAAGTCCCAGTCATCGTCGTCTTCGTCTTCCTTCTCCGTCATATCTCCATCTTCATCAGGACCGTCAGAAAGGAAGCGGTCCAAGGCAGGAATACCAGATTTCTCGCGGCGGCCACGAGTATTCCGAATAGCTTTGGCAGCTTTCGGTTTCGTATCCTTGGCGGGTAAGGGAGGTGCGGATTCCATCGGCTCAGCTACAGCAATATCCTTAGCGGGAGGCTCCGTGATTCGAGGCGTAGATGAAAGATCGACGATTGGTGCTGGTTCGACAACCGTGACCATTTCTGGTCCTGGAGTCGTATCCACAAGTGCTTGTGGCCGCGCCTCCGGCGTCTTGGGCTCACGCTCGGCCACCTGCTCGTCGTTGACAGGAGACTCGGTAACAGCCTCTGCTTCGCGAGGAGGCTGAGCGGGACTGTCCATCATATCTTGCAGAACCGACGGGATATCCTCTTCTTCGTCCGTCTCCTCTTCTCCTGAATCCCCAGAACCGTCTTCTTCCTCATCGTCGATAATGACCGAATAGCGGCCCTTGAATGAATATCCATCGAATACGTCTACACCACTCTCATCTGGGTGTACAGACGGGCTGCGAGAGTGGGAAGGTGTTGGGTATGCGTCTTCTCCGTCTGCGGTTTCACCGTCGGTATGCTCACGGTCCTGATCGGTATCTGCTTGATCTTGATCATTGGGGTCATCTATCACCGGTTCCATATCGAGGAACGTGTCATCAAAGTTTTGGGTATCGCTCGCATTCGAAGGGTCGATGGGTGGGATATAGGGGGCTATCGGGGGGAAAAAAAGAAAAGGGGTGGGTATGAGCAAGCAAAAGAGTTCGAAGAGATGCCTCACGTATGTAGCGTTTAAAGTACACGTGCGACCAATCGCTAAAAATGCCAAAGCGTTACATCAAAAAACGAGTATCGCGTGCATGCTCGTTCTACTCACATCATTGAGAAATATGGGTGCCGTTTGATCCGTGGTTCGCATATCCTTAATGCGGGGTTTCGTTGAAGCAGCTATATGAAGTGCATATAAGTATGTATAGTCATCCGCATGGCAAGTGTTCCTTACACCCCGTATTAAACTCTTGGTATCTTGGTCCATCGCCCTGTCTTCAGGGAATTGCAATTCATCTTGCAACACCCTGACGTACATATCCGAATGATTGTTCGCCCAAAAGGGTGTCTGCGGTGGTGGTCAGCCCCTTTCGCACAGACGTAAGAAGGCATTAGCTGCCTAACGTACGATTCCTGTCAGCATCTCATAAAGCATCGTGCCAAAGCTCCACCAATCGACCTCGTAACTATACGGCAGTCCCTGAATAACTTCAGGAGCAAGGTACTCCGCCGTGCCACAGAACGTTGTCGTGGTGTCCGCCAGGACAACGCCTTGCCCTGGCCAGCCCGCAGAAAGCTCCTGGCCCTTCTCGCCCTTCATCCAGGGTGGTGTTGCAGGCTCACTGCCTGGAGAAGGATAAAACTCTCCACGGGACCCGGAGGGCGTAGGTGGTGCTGTGGTTGGCGATGTTCGACGGGGAAACTCTTTCGACAGGCCAAAGTCCGTCAGGACAATGTGTCCATCGGCCCCAATTAAGATATTCTCCGGCTTGAGGTCGCGGTAAATGACGCCAGCCATGTGGAGGCCTTCCACCCCCTCAACAATCTCCGCGGCATAAAATCGTGCACGGTCACGGCCTAGCCTGCCCCAACGTGCAAGCTGCGTGGCAAGATCACCGCCTGGATGGAAGTCCTGTGAAATTGAAATAGCACGGAGTCAGTGGTATTGAATTGGCGGCAGTATAAAAAGAACGCTGATTTACCATGACCAAGAACAAGTTTTCCTTGTCGTGGAAACTCCACCAGAGCTTGACCACGAAGGGGTCCTTGGATTCCTTTGCCATACGCTTCAAGACGGCCTGCTCAGTCAAGGTATGCTGGAGCTCCTGGTGCGCCAAGACGTGACGCTTGGTGATAGCCTTGAGAGCATACAGGTCCGAACTCATCTTATGTCGCACCAACAGGACTTTGCCCGCACAACCCTTCCCGAGGACGCGCATCATCTCAAAGTCGTCAATAGCGACCTTGCGCTGCGACTTTTTCTTGCGGTTGGGGTCCGTCGATTGGGAACGCTTCTTGCGCGCGCGCCGAGCGGTAGTGGATATCGACGATTCGTCGCCGGTGGCGGACGACGTACCATCCTGCAATGTCTCCGAGGTATATACCCGCGAAAGGCGGCGAGTCCTGTCTGGATCGGCCGAGTGGGAACGAGGAATTCTCGACGTTGGAACATCAGCGACGGGAGTAGGTAACGTGGTTTCCTCCTCTTCAACAGCCCCATTCGTAACGGTGTCCGTGTCGATGCTGGTCTTTGCATTCTCGGGTGATGGAACGTCCGGCATGCCATCATCGGATCTCTCTATCTCGATGGTCTGCACTTGCTCCGCGATGGACTGCGACGAGGGTGCGTCCGCTTCGGCGTCTTCCCGTTTCTCTTTAATATCCGCCTCCGGAAGATCACTTCTGCTTGGGATACTCAAACCCGCCTCCCCCTCGACGGTATCGTTTATGCTCTCCACGCCGTCCACTATCCCGCTGAGATTAGACGAGCTCACGTTGGTCGAGCTGAGTTGCGCAGAAACATCACCCTTTGAGCGAATGTGTGCAGCTAGGTCAGAGCGTACACGCTTAATCGCCCTCTCTGCACGAACGCTCTGTAAATCGTCCGTGCGCACATGAACGAAACGTTTCCAGGCGCGGGTCTGTCTGAGCGACGTATCGTTGGAAATGGTGGTCAAGTATGCAGCAAGGGCGGTCATTGTGATATTGGCGGGTTTTACGTTGGAGATGGTGCTGGCGGTCGATGGGGAGAGGGTTAAGAAGGGGTCGCCAATCTCTTGCGAGGGAGAGGCTACTTGATCTGCGGTCGAAGATCCAACGTTGGTGCTGCTTGGAGTCCGCACGGACATCTGACGCGTGACTTTATTTGTCGAGGGCGAGGCGAGGCGCGAGAGGGTATTCAGGAACGTGGATTTGCGCTTTGCGGGCTGCGGAGGGAGAGAGGCGATGTCAATGGGTAACTTGGGGAGTTTGGATGCGCCATCCGAATCTTCGAGTTTCGCGTGCAGCTCGACCACCTCTGTGGCTGTGCGCGTGAGGGTCAGATTATGCGTGGGTGCTACATAGGGAACGGCGGTGTTAGCAATGATACAGGAAGAAGTCGTAAAACGACAGGCAAGAGCAAGAGAGTGTCGGAATATATATGCCCATATCAAGATGGCAAGGCACGTCAAGACGACGCATATACAGAGCACCGATGAGGTCGGAAACGACATCGACGCAACTCAAAAAGAAAGTGAAGAGTACATGTACGTCCCGGACGTGTGGGGAAAGTAGGTAGAACGGTTGCGACTCACTCTTTATGTAAATAGAGTATGAGCGGGCATCATGTGGCGTCTCTGCGACGCTGATACTCCAGGGACCTTCCTGAGCATCGATGCGAACTGGAGGTCGTCGCGTGGACCGGGAAGGAGCGGCGTCTATGCTCTTCATACTGCGGACGGAGTTGTTGTGAGGGGCGTGTTCGTTGTGAGGGGAGTTGCGTAACTCGAAGAAAGTAAGGTCTGTGATGCTCGAACGCTCTGCTCTAGGTTTGGCGTTATGTTGGTAACTTCGAGAGGTTTCAACGCTGGCTTTGGTGGAAGGTTCACGAAGACGATAATTGTCAACTGAAGAACGACCGCGGATTGGATTCACGTCTTTGAAAGAGAAAGCACCGAAGCCTAGGACGGTTTTCAAGTTTTTCTTCGAAAAATGGACGTGCTGGTGAGTGGCGGAGGCACTATGCATGCGAGAATGGGGGAATAAAAGGGCTGTATTCTCGCGGGGACACTGTTAGTGTCGGACTTGTCGCGGGCTATGTGGGGGTAGAAGGAAGGAAGGACAGAGGGCGCAGCTGGATCGATGAATTAGGTAGAGCGGAAGTTGATACGGAATTGACAGATTGGTCAGTTTTGGCGGACGTGCGGTTGGTGCGTGAAATCCACGAGCAGCGGAAAAAGATGGAGATCGGTTCTCTTGCTGCCTCGAGGCTCTATGGTGTGGTGTTAACACCGCAAGCAGCAAGACGGTTCAAAACTGGGCGATCTGCCGAACGACGGCGAGTACGTGTCGTCGCTGTCGTCGATGTCGTCGAAGAAAAAGAGGAATCAACAAAGGAAGGTGGTTGAGGTGTTGTTAAGGCGGAGACGGGGGTCGACCGTCTGCGGGACTGAGTTGTGTGTGCTCCTCCCCAAACGTAATTTTCGTATTTATTCTATAATTTATACGTCGCCACTAACCCCCCTGGGTGTAAATTTGCTACGCTGAGACGTCAAAGCCGTTACCCAACACTACGACAGTTATCTCACAGCCCCAGCAGTATCCCGACCGTTGCATTTCTCGTGTGTGAGCGCTGGGTAATGACTCGGGCTATCGAGATGTCGACATCTTCCGAGGCTGGACCGACGATTGCCGCGATCTCAACTGATTTGGTTATTGCCCGCGTGAGAGGGCCACATCCTTGCAGGGATCAACCCCAAACCTGGGTGACATCAAGGGATGCTGCTTGACGACTTTGGTACTGGTTCGAGCAGGCACTTTTGTTGGGTAATCATAACGGGGATGCTTGGTCCAGTCGCTGTGAGTCCGCTTGATGGTCGATGGTTTCACGTTCGAACGCCGCACAGCTCGTGAACTTGCGCCCCGGCTTATCATCCCCTTCCATGCGTCAGAATCTCATCTGACACTGGAATCAAGTCGTAAGAACTTCCATCTCGCCTCGGTAACATGGAACCCGGAGATACCCGATGAAGAAATCCACCAGCGCAACCCCAGGATCGGATCAGTCGGATCCTAGAACTTTTACCACGACAAGGTAGCTCAGCGTTGGAGACGGAAGAAAATCCCCATGAGAGGACCCTTCATGTGAATGATCAACCAGAGAAAAGCAAGAGATTTTGGCACGGACGTACTTGAGTATGGAAACGTGTTGACAAGGTTCAAAATTGCTCCGCACGCTCTGGCACTCTGGGAGAACGGCCGGGTTCGGGCAATAAGCCTCATGGCAAACTTTGCTCTGAGTGGGAGTAACTCTGCTGTATAAGAGGGTGCCTCTTCAAAATACAAAGCACAGCTCTCAGCTCGCTAGAGGATGCCTCAGACCCATCCATGGTGGTCGACGTTACCAGTTGGCGGCAATCCCCGACCAAGGGGGAACTGTTCTGATTTAGTTCTTCGAATCAGACCCGGATGCAAATGGCAGGTCCCGGCACAACTGAAACCAACGTTCGTCCCCGCAATTCGCTAACGTCCCTTAATCGCAACTGTGAGCACTTCCAATTTCGTTCCTACCTGCCGTTATTTTGACACTCCTTTTTGCTCGGTTTCCTCTCACCATAGGCGCTCATATATCTCTTCCAACTTCCCCTCAGGTCGCTGCGTCGGGCGACCAGACAGGGACCCGTCCCCAACAGTCGTGCTCACATCTATACTTTTTTTTTTGAATCTGTGTCCGCGCCGATTTACTTTTTCCCGGCCCGTTCAACCACCGACCTTAAGCGGTTAACCGTTGGGCTCCAGTCTCAGCGTCTACAGTTCTCACCTACCATCACCGTCTTCAGGTGACATCAAAAAACGAAACATTATGGCCGCTGAACCTACCGTGGAACCTACCCTCACCCGAGAAGAGGAAGAGGAAGAAGAAAACGACGAGGGGGAAGAGAGTGACATCTATGAGATAGAGGTATCGCGCTTTTCGCTTTGCCATCAAGTTGGCGTCTACTTACTCTCCGACTTCCGGTACGGTAGGGCGAGGATGAAGGTGAAGAAGGTGACACCTACGAGGCAGACGAGGACGAGGACGATGACCGCGACGAAGGGGTGGTTGGAGTCGGTCCAAAAAGTGTAGGACCGTACCAGTTCCTCATATAGTGATGTTCTCATAGCCTTTTGCAGATGACGGCCCTCCTTCTAGGCGAGGTAACTTACTTATCTCTCTACATGTGCAGCGCCAACTAAAACGCTGTTTGCAGCAAAACGGTACCAGGGGTGCTGAGGAATACGAGGAAGAGGAAGAGGAAGACGACGACGATGATGATGAAGAGTACCACGACGACGGACAGGGGTCGGCTGAGAACCCCATCGACCTCTCGTCTTCCGTCACAGGTTTGAAGCGAGGCGCTGACGAACTTGGTGGGGAGGATGCCGATGGTGACGAAGATGAAGAAGAAGCTGAAAAAACCGCCACCAAGAAGGCTAGAGTGTAGCCTCGCACTCTTAAAGTATCCTGGAAGGCAGTAACTCGTTTGTGTTTTGTCTGTTCGTGTCGCCTTGTTGTCGTTGGTCTTTATAAATCATTATAAATCTGTAAGTAGTTTTGTATGTATCGTCCAGTTCATGGGACCCCGCAGTTCCTTGACGGATCGTATCGAACAATTCCATACATCATGTTTCATAGAGATACAATCTCGAAGGGCAGACCAAAATATTTAACGAAAGTGAAAAGTGCTTCAAATGCAAGGCTACGCTCGGTCACTAGAAAAGGATGAAATGAAAGCCGAACGTAACCTTACCTTAATCCTAACCGTCGATGAAACCTCTTTCTCGACTCAGTATCCCCTCTTTTGGCTTTCCGCATCGGTCAGAGGGACATACTAGTTACCCCGTATGATAAGTCGAGCGGGACATATCGGATATGCGACGCGGGAAAAAAAAAGCGATGTATTGATAAACCGAAATGAAGGTTTTATCAAAAGAGACCGTGATGGTTGCAATATGGGCAACAGGGAGGGAATTCAGTCATCAAACTCCATGAGATCAAAGGCACGCGGATGGTTTGGGACACTAACCATGACATCCATGAGCTCCTTCTTCGTTACCTTGCCATTGATGTCTTTCTCGATTTGCCAGATGGCCTGATTGTATGTGCCAACTGGGATGAACATTCTGCCAGGCGCTTTCAGTTGTTCAACGAGTGTGTCGGGAAGCTTCTCAGATGCAGCGCCAACATGAATTGCATCATAAGGACCTGTATACAGACATAAGAAGACTAATATGAAGCGAGGGAACACTCACCAACGTGGGGATAACCTATACAATTCACGTGAGCCGAGCTATATCAACGCTAGACTAGCAAACCGTGATAGCCTACCCTGTCTTCCATCGCCAGCCACCATAAGAATCCTACCTTCATCCATGGCGCGACCCTGACCATTGTTGATCAAATTCCCTTTAGACCATTCCACCAACTCAGGTATATGGTCTATGCCAACAACCTTGCCCTGGGGAGCACCCGGATGCGGCGGAGAGACCAACTGGTGCAGGACCGCACAAAGGTAACCTGAGCCACTACCCACATCAAGGACGGTCGCCCCGGGGTGCAGGAAAGGAAGCAGGTTTTCCAGGGCGTGAGCGTGCTATGTGCAGCAATTCAGTTTGCGTGAGAGCACAAAGGATGAGGCGTACCATATGGGGTGCGGATATCGTTGCGCCGTGGCCGATGGACCTGGATGCGGTTGCTCGTCAGCCGACGCGCGGGACGGAGAATAGACGCGACGTACTGAGGCATGTCTTCGTACGCCTGTGATCGTTTGAGGACAAAGTTGGCGCGATCTACGTTGGTCATCGCCTTCAAGTTCGGGCGGGTCAGGAGAGTAGATCGTACGGACATTATGAACAAGACGCACGGTGGCAACTCGATCTGTCGTCAAGATGCCGTGCATGGTGAGGTTGTTGATAAGTTCAGTGTTGGTTCTTCCAGAGCACCTCCAAGCCATGTCGAGCGGTGATCAAGGTCGAGGTAAGCTCGGAATCTCATCCCTACACTGTTTGGCGTAATTTATTCCGCAACGTCATTCAACATTAACCCCTGAGTCGATCCAAAACCACATCCACGATGTATGCGCGTACATCCACCAAGGTACGTACGCAGATCGAGCACAAGTTCCATATAACATGTCTGTTATTCAGAAACAACAGGAGTATGTCGCGAAGCTGCAGGAAGAGATAGACGAGTTGCAGAAGAGACTTGGGTATATGCGCTCGAGCGTGCAATGTGACGCGCTGATCGCGTTTTGCAGGACAAACGAGAGCGCCGAGGAAATAGTTTCAAGACACATCAAGCTACTTCATCGCTACAATGAAGCCAAGGATGCGACGCAGGTTTTAAGCTAGACACATGCGTGTGGCATCAGAACTGATCCGTTTGCATAGATCCTCATCGGAAGGGTACTACTAGTACTGTGCCTCGGAGAGTAAGCTGCATATACTCACCTCTCATTCACAGCTCGCTGCCATCAGGGGGACCACCATTCGCCAAATTCACCAGGATATGGGTCTACTCGATGAAGATGCAAACTAGGTGCAGCTCAGTGTCCGAGCGACCGGCGTCGTGCAGACGTGCCTCTTGAAGCTTGACTCTATTCTCGAACGCTGTGTTTCCGCCTGTCTGATCGACTCGTAGCACATCCTGTCATCCCCTGCGTTTTTTGTTGTCATAGCCTCGACCGGCGTTCGGGGATCAGGATGAACCAACCATGAAGCGTTGAAGTGTGCTACCCTACACATCGTCTGAATCGCGAATAATGCTAATGCACATGAACCTATCCATGAGAGGTTACTGCCAATCTTATTATCAGCATGTCTGGCCACATCTGTCTCTTGAGCTCATAGGTTTGTTATTCAACAAGCAACCAACTTGTAGCACATCCTGCCCAAATCCCTACCACACCCCGGGGATATTGGTTGTATACCTCTATCTGTCTGGGCCACAGCTGTATCGGAATGACAACGTTATCCAGAGACCCCAGTCCCATGTTCCCGTGCTCATTCCAACCCCATCCGTGGACTGAGTCTCCCTCTCGGTTAGATATCGCAACCAGAACATGTTCACTGCCGCAAACCATGCCAGATAAGATATGATCTAGAGGAAGGCTAATAGTCATGTCAACTGCAGAGGTAGATTCCACGGCATAACCTCGACCAAGTTGCCCTTGGGCGTTATTGCCAGTTGATAACAAGACACGTTTGTCACCTTCGACCATCTGCAAATACGTGCCGTTCCACGTGCACCCGAGTCCGTAGATGTGGCTTTGAGACTTGAGTGACGGGATCTGTCCCTGTTTGTTCGACCCAAGGGCTGATAGGCATCCCGATTCGTGTAGGACAATCGTATGCTGATTTCCCAGCGCACACGAGACCATAGGGTCCTCATTGATGTTTATGGGTAACGGAATAGGGCGAGCAACGAGCCGTGCCCCTCCATTTTGCCCAAGCTGTCCGTGTCTGGACGCACCCCATCCAACGAGAATAGTTTGAGAGGACCCATCAGAACTCGACTTGACGAGCTGCGCGACGACATGGCGTGGTCCGGCTTGAAAAGATTGTATGCCTATCGTTCGAGGTTGTCCATGGCGCCCAGAGTCCTCCGGGAAGATGTGATCAAAGTTGACGACCTGAGGCTCGCCGGGAACCGCCGCATCTCCAGTCCTTCCCTCTCCAACGCCCAACGTTCCAAAATCGTTCGACCCCATGGACAGCAGCACATCTGAATTCCCGGGACGCGAGAGGACGACGTACGTCGTCTCCCACGCTGCAGCGATGTGTTTGTACGTGTACCTGTGAGAGGGACAACACGAAGTCGGGAGTGGCAGGTTGAGCTTGCGAAAAACCGTCCATGGTGCTGCGTCTGGATCTTCGTGGGGGTAACCGGGCCCAAGCTGGCCCTTCCTTCCGTCTCCGGTACCCCACAGAGTGGCTGAGCCATCGGTATGTTCAAGCAGTAGGACCGTGTGGTTTGCCCCGCATGCGATATGGGTGATGCTGGAC
Organism: Sutorius australiensis; assembly: GCA_038089915.1. Lineage (NCBI taxonomy): Eukaryota > Fungi > Basidiomycota > Agaricomycetes > Boletales > Boletaceae > Sutorius > Sutorius australiensis. Next base: position 14,592 of record JBBPLR010000125.1, on the reverse strand, counting down.
GTGAGATCAGGGAGATGGTTCGGTTCACATTCTGTGAATTGGCAGGGCGTAAATATATGGGCATCATCATAGGAACCGATCCCCAGTTGGCCTCTGGCGTTGGAACCCGCGGCGAGGAGGATACGGTGGGACACCATGTGTCAAGGTGAAACTGATGTGAGCGAGCAACGAGATCTGGACTCCGACTTCGGAACCCATGTAGGGGCAGCTGCAATTACCAAAGTATTATGCACTACAGTACATTGGATATAATCGTGCGATAGCATTTGAAAACGTGACGAGAGAAAATTCAGTAAGATGGTTATGTACATGGATGACAGGATACATCTTCCGCACTATGGGTTGCAACGCGTGTTTCAACTTTGCCTCTAGTTGAACTTGCAACCGGTGATCTTGACTGTAGGCTACATTAGACCCAGCGAACGAGATATACACTGTACGAGGCGTACCAGAACCATCAGGCTGCCCAATGGCATACAACATTTCCATGGGATGGAAAACTAGCGAGGTGAATCGGGGGATATATGGCGACGGCGGCCGCGTTGGATATACAGACAGGCCAGTGGGGAGACCGAGTGTGGTCAAGGCACTAGAACTGGGATCGGATATCGAGTGTATCGTAAGACGTTGTTGTCTCCAGTTGGTAGGCGTAAGAGCGGACGTGCTGTTCCGATGTTACTCAACCGAAATCCCTCGGAGAAGACATCTACGTACCTGGCGAAAAGGCCGGTTTGAGGGTGAACATCGAAACATGACAAGCCAGTATGGTGTGAATCCCATGCGCGGACGGCACGGTCAGGACCCCGTATATCCCAGAGGCGAATTTCGCCAGATAGGCTGTGGATGGTCCATTCTTGATGTACTCCCCCAGGAAAATGGTACATACCTCGCTGAAAGGAACTGACCGCTGATCCTGGGGTGATACTTGATATTCTGCACCCATGTGTGATGGTCGTGGTACGATCTCACGACTGCATCGTCTTCCTCAAGACGGCGATCAAACACTTTGACTACGCCATCTGCGAAGCCGGCGATAAATGTTGACGATGGCCCGTGGTCGGAGATTATCGAGGTGACAGGGCTCTCCGAATTGGTTTCCAGGTCCTGGATTATTGGATCAACGGACTGAATAGCAGATCGAACACAGAAACCGCACCAGAACTTGCGACTCAGTATGCGCATCCCAGACTCTGATAATTCTTGAATCGCCGCCGACAAGGAGAGATCCTCCGGATTGTTTCCAGTCGGTGACGAGCCCACTTCCTCTCCGTACATTGATCATCTCGGTCAGACCCCGGAAAGAGCTAACCATTTGCAATGGACCTTGGTCCAAAGTTGGATCGTAGTTACGGTACAGGCGCACGATCCCTTCGGCTACGAGAGAGGTTCAACAAGACGGAGGGTTAAAATGGTAAAAACAAAATACCTGAGCCTGCCATGATGATCCCCCCTACATCTTGGTTGATGATATGCAACGACGTTATGCCTGTCCCTCTGGGGTTTCCGTTGCAAAAGTAGTTCAATCGCTTTCGTTGGGACCAATCCCAGACGCTAGAGCACAATAAATGCGCGGCCAATTATGAAAACTCGGACGAACCTGATCATATCCGTGTCATTTGAGATGACGAGATGAGGATCGTATGCGTGCAGAGTCATGCAGAGTGGGTTGCTGCTGACCTGCAGATTGACCACTGGTCGATCCCATCGAGACGTCTCTGGATTTGACCGTGTCAACCGGACGGGGTAGTATAGCCTCCCAAGACACAGCTTACCTGCCAAAGGTGCTTGCAACTGCGTTTCTGCTATCACGTGTTCGTTGCGTTGTTGCCTCCATACCTGGTAGTTATATTGAACGCTGCCGGGTTCGTCGGCTTCCGCTTGCTGAAATCGACGGAGAAATGAGCAAGAGCAGTAGATCACAAGGAGACACGGACCCTCATCTGAGGCTCTTTGAAGTATTCACAGCACCAGTCAAAAAACGAGCTCTTCAACGGCAGAACGTCTCGAAGACCATTCCCAGTTCCGCATCCAAGTGGCACATGACTCCCGTTTGAATCAACTGAGAATACACTCCCACTCGGGCTGCTCAGGTCACCAGCTGGCCCATGGCCAGGTCCGCCTCTTCTCCTATGAGTTGCTACTCGGCGGCGGGAGCGCAATCGCACCATGTCCTCTTCCATAAGGGCCTCCATGACATGTGAGGGAAGATAATCAGGGTGCGCTTTGTGATGCGTGGGTGAAGACGGCAACGATGCTACAAGTGTTGAAGTCATCGTGTTCGGCGTAGCTGGACGAGAGTAAGGTGATGTATACTGTGCAAGATTGTAGTTTGGTGAAGGGGGTCTGGAAGCGGAAAGGAAGTCGAGGCGAGACTGAGGTGGGATCGGGGAGGGAGGAGCTCGCGTATCTTCGGTCGACGGGAAAGTAATGCCACCCGCAAGGTTGCGGAGGGCATTGGCAAACGAGGAAGTACGTCGAAGGGTGGAGGTGACACCTGAAGACAACGTGCTCGTCATGCTCTCGCTGCGGGTCACGCCCGGACGAGAAAGCACTGGAGAAGGAGGATGTTGCATGAGAGGCGAGGATTGGATGGATGAGACGCGGGAGTGAGCGCCACCTGCGCCACCTTTGGACTCTACTTGCGGGGGTGGCACGTCGAGAGACGTGCATTCGAGGCGGTAGAACGGAGAAGCCAGGAGGAGAGCCACAACATAGTCCGTGATTGTCTGAGCGAGGGTGGCGACTTCGTGATACGGGTCAGTTGTTAGCTCCAGTAAACCTATGAAGATCGTGAAGAACGAAGAAAGCAGGACACGATTCTCCTCTCGTGCGCCATCGTCATCAAACACATCTAACCACTCGGCGACGGCGGCCGAGGTCAGTTCCTCTTCATGGAGTGGTGCGCTGGAGTCAGAACGCCATTTTCTATCCTCTTCCCAGTAGATCCATGCACAAATCACGAAGTAGCCTCTCCACTCCTTGACAAGGCAGCTAATGAGGACAAGGAGCTCCTTGCGCACCATTGGACTCGCGTCATCCTTCACAGCGAGTGTCGCACCTGTGGCGACAGCCACCTCCATACGAAAATGAATCCGTTCTTCGAGTTGGTATTGCGTTCCGGTACCTCCACCTCCCGATTTCGCTGAATTCGCTGAGCCGCTAGCGCCCATGAACGTGCCGAGTGCGTACAGGGCCGCAGCCCTGACCTCTGGCGAGTCATCAGATAACATCAGGATCAACTTGTCCTGAGTGCCCCTGTCGACCCCGTAGACCTTGATTTCATCATTCTCCTCCCATATCTGCGCGATGCACAGCGCACACCACTGCCTGAGCAGAAAGTCGCCCTCATCCAATTTATCGAAACAATTATCAAACACGCGCTCTCTCCAGCAGGCCATCTGACCATTGTAATAGTCCCGAGAAACGGAGGCGAGGATAAATGCACACATGGCCTTGTGCTCCGCGCTGTTGGGAAGCGCATGTTGTGGATGGTCGTCTGTGAGGGCCAGAACGTTGGCAAAATACTTGAAGCCTTGAGTGTTATGGAGGTCGACCTGGACACTTGGATCAACAGCAAGGATGCGTGCCCAAATGAAGATCAACACAGGACGCAGGTCTTGGCCAGCGGCTTGCAATAGTTTAGAGATGTACGGGAATATACCAATTGTAAGAACGAGATTGACAGCCCACGGGCCTAAATCAACGAATTGAGACAGGAGGATGAGGGCTCGGAGTCTGTGCGGTTGTGAAAGAAGAACCTGAAGGACAATGGGCAGCTGGTCCGGTGGCTTGCGCGGGACCAAGTCCCGGTCGGTTTGGTGGCCGGGTGAAGTCGAGACTCCATTAAGATTGATCGCAGAGCCATTTGGGCCGTCTGTGCAGTCAAAACCTCCACTACAACTCTGAAGTGGAAGTGACAATGGGCCTCGCTTCGTAAGTGCGGAACCACCGCGAGATATCCAGACTTCAAAAGCCGTCAGCTGGTCCGCAAAGAACCTGCTCGGAATATATTGATGTGGCTTCTCGGCCTGAGAACCGTTGACGCCGCGCTGTGCAGACTGACCAACTGGCCCTACGCTAGTACCAATCTGTCCGGCTGAATTCGCTGCTGCACCTGCGGTCGTAGGGTTTTTTTCAACTAAATCAGGAAGTTGCCGTAGGCACGTATCGACGGCGAGATCCCACGCAGCCCAAAGGGTATGCGTGTTTGTGGCGGGAAGTGCGGGATAACTGTGGGGGGTACAATGATAGTTCTTCATGATCCTTTCCGCTAAGAGGAAGTTACGGAATAGGGACGCGATGAGGAGGTCAGAGCGGTATAAACGCGTGAAAACGTCTCGAGGAAACGTAGTCCATGCAACCGTATCTGTAATGGCTGTGAATATCCAGTTGAGTTCGCCCAACGGCGTTCTCCGATCCTTGAGATCGCCGGGTAGTTGCATAACCATATCTAAGGTGATGTTGTTGGGCAGCTGATGGGTCATGATAAAGTATCGTAGCGCGATGTCAATGGGGGAGGTGAGGCAGGATGTAAAGATATCAGCAGGGAGTTCCGGACACGAGGGTAATTGCTCATGTGCAAGGCAAGCTGCGAGCTGGAGGGAGTTCATGTAAGGTTGCATGCCATCGACGTATCCACCACGAGTGGTGAACGCCTCCTGATCGCGGCGCTCAGCGAAATTGTTGAAGTTAGTCAGGAGGTTGCCAGCAGCTGAGCAATCCCAGATATACACGCCCGGAGACCCGAGCCAACTCTGTACTTCCATGAGGGAAACAGGGATATATTGGGTGTAGTTGCGATTGAAACACCAAAGTTCTCCGCTCGACGTCGGCTTAGGTACGCCGTGCCCGTTATAATAGAAGCAAACAGTCTCGTCTTTGGCTTGTTTGCGCAAATTCAAGCAGAATCGACGCAGGTCCTCGTACGAAGGGTCTAGTATCGGCTTGTAAGGGATCTTGAGACTGAGGCCCTCGAACTGGTGTTGAAGGTTTGTACCGATGGCTTCCAGAGCTTTGTGTGATGGCATTGTATGGGGGTCGACCCAACATTCGAGAACAGCACAGGGGTTTGTCTTGATGATGTCTGGAGGATCTACATCGATGTTAAGACATAGTACCAGAGCAGCATTTGCTGTCTTCAGCTTTCCGGGGGCTGAACCGCGCCAGGGGAAGAGTTTGGCAGAGTTGGAAGAATGGGGTGCGGGGTTACCACAGGTGAGATGTCTTTTGGCGGACCAGTATGGAATGATGGGTAGAGGATCAGGGAGCGTCTCATCTGAACTATGGCGTCCTCCATTGAGGTGATTTCCGGTGTGCTCCGTGCGTCCATGGGTCGTATGGTTCGACGATGGGTCAGACGCGGTGGTGGACGTCCATCCCCGTTCGGTGATATTATCTGACCCCATGTCAGAACCTATTCGCTCTCCGAAACCAGACAGAGAAAGCGGATCGACGCCTAAATAAAAAATGTTGACAAAACGTGAGCAAACGGATGGAAGTTGAACGGTCCTACCTTGCGAATGATGTCCGTTTTGCATCTGAGCATCCACCAGCAATAAAGTACTTCAAGTCTTATGCTATTCCCGAGCTGGTAGTGTTCCGATGTGCCTGGGATGTCGACGATGTGTTGCTCGCCGTCGCCCGCAGTGACGAAGCTAAACGTGACACCGGCGTGACGAATTGTCACGATATCACTGTCAGTAGCACAGCCACTGGGGTATAGGCTGGTGCGGCCGACCACCTTGATTATTACTTTTTGACGTTTCTAGGTCATTTGGGTCTACGAGAGTAGGCCGAGCGTTGGCCACGAATGTCTGCTGTGGACCCTCCAATTAATTCCCTTGTGGAAATCTCGACAGGCAAGGGAATCGTTCGTTTCTGTGGTACGACCTCTTTTGCTACGGGAAGATGGGTCGGTATCGAACTCTTCGAACCGAAGGGAAAGAACGACGGATCCATCCAAGGCGTGGCGTATTTCTCTTGCAAACCACTTTATGGCGTGTTCATTCGCCCAAGCCAAGTCAAGGTCCTCGTGGCTGAACCTGAGCAGTCACCAGCGAGCGTGAGTGTTCACTGTTCGATAACACCAATCGGTGGAACCATGCATCTCATTTAGCGAGCCCAACCGAGCCTTTCGCGGTCCGTGGTAGGCCATCAGCGTACACCCAGCACCGGTCTTGCCCGACCCACCCCATTACGCTCCGGAACTGCTACAAGCGCGACCTCCTCTTCCTCCCGTTCGTCAAGCCCAGCTAAACCCCCACCAGGGTCCTCCATGCTCTCTCCGCCCAGCATGTCAAGTTCCCATATGTCTCGACTCGCACCGCCGTCCTCTCCTGCGAAACGCATCCCGGCACTCTCCCTCCAACCACGCAAGTCCTTCCCTCGCCAATCGACGATTGATGCTGCACCACCCAGCCCTTCCTTACCCTCTACACGCACTATGGCCGCACCGACCCCGCCCTCGTCGTCATCTGCACCGCATGAACCATCCATCACCAAACTAACTTCAAGAGTGACTGTACTACCACCCTCTGCTCCTCTGACTGCATCACCTCAACCCCAATCACAATCTCTCCAGCAATCTCCCGTGCCGGAACCTCCCTCGTTATTGCCTCCCGCCCAGATCACACCTTCCTTGACAAGTCCACCTGTACGTGCTTCCGCTTCTCTCAGTAGTGGGCAGGAACACATACGAGCAGTTTCCATAACAAGAGAACCATCTTCGCCTATCATTACTGTGCGTATCTCTTCATGTTATACCGCTGCTACTAAGCCAGGCGGCGCAGCGTACAGCAGAAGATTCTGAAGTTCAAGAACTTCGTGCACGAATCCGGGTAATGGAAGCCAAGCGAGGAGATGATGCTCGGCATATCCGTGAACTCGAGACGCGCCTCTCTGAAGCAGAGTCGTTTGTTGCCCTTCGTCCGAAACTTCAAGCCAAGCTTAATCAACTCCAAACTGAGCTGATTGCCACCCGACGTGAATTATCCGATGCCCAACAACTTGCTCAACTCTCGGACAACAGGGGAATTGATGCTCATGAGCAATTGGAAATGGCAATGTTAGATAGAGAGGTCGCAGAAGAGAAGGCGGAGCTGGCGCAAGCAGAACTAGAGGAAGTGAAGGAGAAATTAGCCCAGGTGGAGGTAGAGTTGCAGGTGCTGAAAGAGGGCGGTGGTAAGCACACATCCGTTGAAGTATCATAACGTTGACCATCAGACAGCGACCGAGGAGGAGGATGAGGTAAACACAAAATCATCACTGGCCTATATTCAGCTCGAAAAGCAAAACGAACGCTTGAAGGAGGCACTCATCCGGTACGCGATTTATTTATCGATATTCTCACTCGGGTTTGAGCACTACTTAGTCTGCGAGATATGTCCCAACAAACTGAACAGGAACAACGCCGGCGCATTGCAGAGATGGAAAGTGATATCACGGGTATCGATGACCTTCAAGGTCCTCTTACTCTTCCGCTCCTTGTCTGGGCACCTCTGATACACCCACGTACGATAGGCCAATACGAAACGACTCTTGTCAAGCTCTCCAACGCCGAAACGCAGATTGATGACCTCAAAGCACAGCTTGATGATGCGTTAGGAGCAGAAGAGATGCTCGTGCAACTGACTGAGCGGAATCTCATGCTCGGGGAAAAGATCGAAGAAATGCGGATCACCATCGAGGACCTTGAGGCTCTCAAGGAGCTCAATGACGAACTGGAAGAAAATCACATCGAGACGGAGAAAGCGTTGCAAGACGAGATTGGTTGGTATTTCATTGTCACGGAATGTGATGGAACTAATTCTTGGTTACAGAGTCGAAAGACTCCCAGATCCGAGAGCACTTGCAAAAGATATCAACGTTAGAAGACGCCTGCCAAGATTTGGAGAACACTATCGCCCAGTTCCGAGAACTCGTGCTACAGCTGCAAAGGTGACTTTACGCTTGGCATCCCGATGTGCCCTGACCATATTGTCCAGCGAGCTTGATAACCTACGCGCGCAAACTCAAACGGCACAACATGAGTCTGCCACGGCAGCATCGCAGACAGCAGCGATGATGTCTCTCAATCTCAAACTCCAATCTTCTGCTGCAAAGAATCAAGCGAAGACCGTCGAACTCGAGGTACGCAAGCTCGAAGCGAGAGAAAGCAAGGAGTTGCTTGGAATTGTGCAGGTGCTGTCAACGTTAATCACTCTCAGTCTTGCGGAATGTTGAGTGCCTGTGATTTAGCCATACCTGCCCCAAGTCTATGTGGAGAGCGACAGTGATGCTACAAGCTGTTACATATTCTTCCAACGGGTAGGGTTGAAAGTCGACCTTATTAACACCGTCGTCGGACAAGCACATGGGCTTCCCGATTCTCTCAACGGGGACGTGTCTGACACCATTGTGGGGATTTGTGAGGTGGGTATGGTTTCCCGGACCAAACGTTGCACGGCCGACATGATGTTATAGATGAGAGGCCGTGCTGCTAGTCTTGCAGTCTTATGCAAGCGCTTCGCCGCGATTCTTCGTCGTTGTGATCCAAGTTCGTTCTTGAACATCGGTCGCATCTACCCCGAGATTGCTCCTATGGAGAAACGCATCGACATGCATATCGATCTTCTAAGACGCGATGAATTCCGAGAAATGGAATTTGTCAGCGACATTATGAGGTGAGTGGCTCGGGCTCCGGGGGTCGTACATGATTAAATTCCCGTGTGGTGTAGGTTGCAAGCACAATTCGTCCATCTCGCCGAGACCTACTTCAACGGATTCGACCAAGATTTGGGTGAACGGGAATTGGGATATGCTCTCTCGCTTGACCACGATCTTGACGTGTTCGCTGCGTCGATCGGCATCACGAAAACATCGGTCGCGGCGATCTTGCGAGACGAGGACGTAGTTCTCGAAATGGGTGGACACGACCCTGAAGCTGAACTATTCGAGCCTCTTCAGAAACTTCTCGACCAATGCAAGAGTGCAAAGGTCCTCTCCAAGTTAGTGTCATTTACCTCCTTGTTTGAGGAGTCTCAGACCCCAAAACAGGAAACTTGCAAAACGCTTGGAGGACGTTACCCAAGACTCGGGCGCATTGAAAGCGCATCTTGCAGGTCAGCTGATGTCGTTGAGCAATGCTGTCCCTGAGCTCGTTAACTTTGGTATCTCCGTACGCCCTTTTCATTCATTCTCTGGAGAATGTGACATTGACTGCTCGTCTGGCGCCCCACAGCTCGCTCAACAAGTCATTCCTCACCTCGGCGATGCTCGAGGTGCCAAGTGTTCATTCCAGCTTGCCACAGTACTTTCGTATGCCAAGCAAATAGCCTTGTCGACGGTCGCCAAGGACTTGCGTCCTGGTGCGTCCTGCTGGGGGGCAGTCGGAGGAGCCATCGCACAGCTTGCGGGAGAATGCAATAAATTATTGCCCGCCGTACTCGAACCAGAGAACGTTGTGAAGAGTACGTATCTCCCTTCGTGATATTGAACATTCTGACTCTGATCACGATCAAACAGTCATTGGTACTCCACCCTGGATTGTGCGTATCGACGAGATTCGAGCGAGCACGGCCGTCAATGTCGAGGCAGAGCGCAAAGCTGCTCAACTACAGGACGAGATTCAAGGCCTGGTACGCAGCTTGAAATCAAGGGATCAGACAATTCAGGAATCTACCGTCAAAATCGAGCTCATGGAACGTCGTATGGAAGCGAGCAAGAGGCAAACAGATACGATTGTCGAACTTGAGACCGAGCTGTCGAAAGCAAGGAAACAAGAACGGGCGTACGAGGAGGCGATGGAGCAGCTGCAAGCTGACTTGGATTCCATCGAGCAGGATAACGTCAAGCTCAAGACGATGGCTGCATCAGAGAGACAGGGTGCGTGATTTACAACGTTGGTTGCGCCAAGACACTCAACGATTCCGCTCGGCAGCTGCTGGCAATCAACCTGCCGAATCAGATAATGCCCCTATTGAAGGGAGCGTGGAAACCTCTCATCTGCTAGAACAGGTACGTTGTTTTATAAGGAGCTTCATCGAAAGCATCTTATTTTCTCGTAGATCGAGGCCCTCCGTGGAACGGTAAGGTTCCTGCGGACGGAGAATTCGTATCTCAAAGGCCAAGACCTGCTAAAGGAGATCCAAGCCTTGCCTCCCCTTCCAGAACCGGTCTGCCTACCGCCTACGCCACCTCTGGACCCATCAACCCTATCCGATTCTGAAGACTCTGAGCCGGATGTTCCGTCTCCACCCGTCAGTATCCGCTCGCTCGCGACTGAAACGAAAATGCTCTATCGGGATGTCATCAAGTTCTCCTCGTCACCGCGCGTCGTCGACTTATCTGCCCTGCATGCGAAACGGACCGAAAGTGAAGGCAAGGCAATTAGAGGATGGATGCGGCGTAAGGACATGCCCGCTCAGCAGATACTGGAACGCAAGACGGAAGCTGAGCGATTGAGCAAGCGTGTGAGGGGATTGATGGATCGCGCCAATGCGATATGATGGATTTTATCACATTCTAAAACCCGGTGTACGGCTCTGAGGCGAGAGGTGGAGGCGTCCAGGATTCAATTACAATATCATACAATACTATACAGCCTTTAAACATGCTCTATCTCTCCTCTGGAGTCTGATGAGTAGAATCGTCGCCGGACCTGCAGGCACTCCGCTGGCATCGTCCCGCACAGCGCTGTATAACGTTAGGTCAACGACAAGGGATAATGACACGCCAGGAGAGTTACATACAGTAAACTCCCTCATAACGCATACCCTCGGAAAGCTTCCGATGCCCGAACCGTCCACTCGACGGGGTGCAACTCATAGAAGATTTACATAGATGAGACTTCAGGCTACAATACTTCCTGCCATGTCAAAACAAAATTCTCAGTAGTTCAGGCATCGGAAGCTTTTCGGAGGTATACGTTATATGAGGGAGTTGACCGTAGTAACGTGACATGTCGAGGGGTTTCATCCTCTTTCCTGGACTTCCATCGGGCGTTTCTGGATCGTCAACGTGCGTGAGATGTCATAGGATATGGTGACTCACATTGTTTGCTATCCAGAAGAGCTTTATTACAAGCTCGGAATGTCCCAAAGAAAAGCTGCAAAAGCGGACCAAGTGTCATGTCAACCGTCCATGTAGCATTCCTGGCGTTCTTCTACCACACAAGGAACCGTCTGATCGCTTTACCATATATCCAAAAACAGACTTCATGGAGTATGCGGAAATCGACAGTCGGAGTGGCCGACCCATAGCCAAACTAACACGCTTCAAAACCCTGTTCGGAATCGAAGCGAAGAGGCTAATGCTCTCGATGGCTCCACTTCGAAGCCCTAGGTCCATCATTGGTAATACAGGAATTGTAAAGTCCCTTAGGGGATAAGAGAAAAGGCCGCCCACGATACTCACCTAGCACCAGAAGGGTCAGCTCAGTGGATTCTAGCGGTGGGGCCCTACTTGCCACCGGTCAGATACAATCTAATTTCGCCCAAGGAACTTCGACGGTTTGCTTCGCCCCGGCAGAGTACGCGCGAGAAGCTCGGCCCGATGTTCACTGGTTGTGTAGTTGGATGACACGACACGACGAATTGCAGAACGTACACGCACTGATATGCGTGATCTCGGGGTGACTGCTGCACCAACGGTGGCGGATCTGCCCCTGCAACACTCCGTATCTTTGATAGCTGCTCTTTGACATTGAATCTTCGTCCGGGTGACGGAGTGGATGATAAGGAATCGGGTTTAGCATGTGGATTACCCCGCGCCGCACTGAATTCCGGGGGGTGATACAAGCGCATCACCGAACTTGAACGTACACATCGGGTGTCGCGAACGTGTCAAGCGCGATAAGAACACACCGGCGTCGGCGATGCGAGCGTGCCGACTGCTGGTTTTATCCGGTGAGTCCGGCTGCAGGCAGCTTCACTGTTTAACGACTCCGAAGGAGAAGAAGCTCGATCAGGGCATTGGTGCGGGTATCGGTGAGGCGCGGTGTGCTTCGGGTTAGTGCAGATACCTTAAGCTTCAAGGAGTACTTACTTCCAAAGATCGCCCCGCATGTATTTTTGCCGTTGGACTGGCCGTATCTCGTCGTCTAGTATTCAAACCGGCCGGTGGAACGCCGCATCGTCGACGTGCTTCGCGGCACTCTCACTGGTACGGTACCAAGAAACGATGTAACCAAAGCCTTCCAAGGGAGATCCACGTTCATAATTCGCATCGGTCGACGAGGGTGCGAATTATAGTAATTGGTCGGGAGCTTCTTCAGGCCCCGTTGTCAAGATGCAAGGGAATCGCAGCGGGATGTTGTCCTGGTGAGTACTTAAGTCACTAGAGTCCGAGCACAGTGGAGTTTGAAAGAGACCTTCCCTCGAGCCTTTCCAGTGGGAATGACGACCACACAGTCCCACCCGAGAGCAAAGATCTGGTGGAGAAATCTCATTTTGTTCCTTTTCATTCACATTGGTGCCGTTCTGGGGGTATGGTGGATGCCTCCGACCCGTGTCCCTTGTGCGACGCTATGCATGTCTTTGATGCTCTGGCAATTGGCCGAGTTTGGGTGAGCACGTACGAAATAAACGAACACATGTACACTCACCCGATGGAAAGCGTTACCATCGGTTATCATAGACTCTATGCGCACCGCGCGTTTCGCGCAAGCTTCTTGGTGCGCGTGGTGCTCATCGCCCTTGGCTCGAGCGCTTTCCAAGGATCTATCAAGGTATGCGAATAAATCCGGAACCTCTTTTCAAGACGCTCACCATTCATTCAGTGGTGGTAAGCCCGAGATCCCTCTGGCCCGAACAGAAGTGACTGACGAGCGTGCAGGTGTCTTCGACACCGCCTACACCATGTAAGGTGTTCCCTTGATCTTGCAAAGCACTCTCATCAAGTTCCAAAAGCGGTTTACAGATGATCCTATACATGACCCGTGAGCCTTGACATCATCATCCAGGTTCACAATGATTGACCCTGCAACCCTCAAAGATATGCGGCGACACGAGGACTCTTTTATTCTCACATGGGGTGGATCTTCTTCAAACCAAAGTACGAGCGTATCCATACCGTCGATCAGGAAGACCTCGACAGCGATCCGCGTGAGTGAGAGAAACGAAAGAATTCTGGTCCCCGGTCCTGATTAGCGTATGATAAGTTGTCCGCTTTCAGCACAAACATTATGGTCGGTACGCACCATAATGCTGCGTCAAGCACGTCTTCAGGTTTTTCAGTTCCAATCGCATTCATTCTCGGCTACGTCGTCCCGGTATCCATAGGTTACTCCTGGGGGGACCCTGTCGGGGCATTCATTTACGGAGGACTAGTAACCAGATTGGCAAGTGAGTCCGCAGTCGCGCCAGACAATCTCACCCTTGATTTTCTCCCGAGTCTGGCATGCCACCTTCCTCATAAATTCGTGAGTAGAAAGGTAAATGGTTGGTACATTCGGGTCAGACAGTCGACAGGCTAGCACACTGGAATGGCTTACAGCCGTACTCCGATGAAGATACATCTAAGAGCAATTTGGTATGTCCCCGTTCCAACGGTTGGACCAGGATAATTCGATCTTCTAGTTATTGGCTATCTTGACATGCGGAGAGGGAAACCATAATTTCGTAAGTTTTTATCTCGTCGTGGAAAGCCCATTCTCATGTACTACTGCGTCGTATAGCATGTCAGACGCAACTTTCCGCTCTTCTGCAGATGAGACACTTACCGTTATCCAGCACGCATTTCCGCATGATTATAGGTCCGGCCCATCCAAACTGGATTGGGATCCGTCGAAATGGATCATAAAGGGTCTTCATTACATCGGTCTAGTCATATCCGTTCGACGGGCGCGTCCAGAGGACATAAATGAAGCCAGGCGCCACATGAGACTGAAAGCGTTAGGGAAAGAAACGCCGACAGGAGGCGAACTCTGGAATGGTAGCGAGTGGACCGTCAAGGAGGCGCAAGCATACGCAGCCTCAAATCCTGCACGATATCTCATCGTCATCGATAGCTTTGTCGTGGATGTGACAGACTACCTGAAAGAACACGTGAGCCAGTTCGCAAGAAGCTTGCCTGAATCTGACCTGAACTGAACAGCCTGGGGGTGCGAAACTACTCAAAGGCTATACCATTCAAACAGAACAAGGCGAGCGGTCGTGGAGGGATGCAAGCTGGGCTTTTGATGGAGGACTGAATAACCATTCAAGAATAGCAAAGCAAAGGATGCATAGATTGCGTGTGGCTAAGCTGAAGGGCCATTTCAACTAGGGCGGATATTTTGTTGTCTTGTCGTGCAGCTTGATGGGTACTAAATCTTCGTCATATCTCCGGGAATTGGAATTACAATGTAACAAATACTTACCCCCGGCACTGTAGACTGTGGCATCCTGAGCAGTGAGAATCACTGTTATTTAATTCAGGGTATGCCCTATAAAGATCGTAGCATTTGCGTATGCGACATTATATCCAGCAGCCCTGCTACAATACATATACATTCTTAGGGACTGCCGATGTCGCTAGGAAACATTAGATTAGACGATTCGCGATCCAGAATTTTACTACATACACTATCGTGACACCATCTGCTTCAAAGTTCTCTGTGCTCATGGTCCCATGAGG